>JAXQQM020076438.1:0-135933 GCA_034641835.2 Pinus albicaulis | reverse complement strand
GGGATTGATTCTTGTAGTGAAAGAATATTGCTGAGAGTGGAAAGATAGAGATCAATAAATTCAATGGTCAGAGTTTTGAGTTGTTAAAGATAAATATAGAGGATATGTTGGTGGGCCTCGACTAATGGATTGTTTTAGATCCAAGCACGACACCAACGGGAATGTTGGTAGAAGATTGATAAAAGTTAGATTGGAAGGCGAAGAAAACAATATGATTGTGTCTCTTAGATTCAATATTTTGGAATGTATCAGGGGAAGCTATGGTGAATGATTTATGGTTCATGTTACAGACTTTGTACCGATCTAAGTCTTTGGTGAAAAAAATGTTCCTATGAAAAAGGAGTTATAACTTGAGGATGAAGGATGGATACATTGTGACATATCATATTGACGCCTTTAGTACTATGGTAATCCAGTTGTTATCTGTTCATATAAAAAATTTAGATGAAGATAAGTGCATCAATTTTCCATGTTCAGTACCAGATTCATAGGATAGTCTGCTTGTTGCAATGGCGAGTAATACAAGTACCTTCAAGTTTGATGAAATAGTTTCATTATTGTTGTCATAGTATATGAGACGGAAAAATATGGAGAGACTAAATGTATATGCCTTAATTCTATGAGGACGATCCCATAACAAAACAAAATTAATTCCTCAAGTGGGATGTCTAAATCTAGAGGGAGATATAGATCTCCAAGAAAAAGTGTAAAGTTGTGTTTGAAATACAGAAATGAATGGCACTACAAAAAAGAGTACATATATAAAGCTCATGAGAAAAGAAAGGGATATTGTGATCCTCATTTTGTGGAGGCAAAGGCCACCTCAAATGAAGGTGGGAATGTGTACTTGGCTTCTTCTTCAAATACACATGTAGATCATGAGGCATGGTTGATTAACAAAGGTGCATCCTTTCAGTTCACTTCCCATAGGGAGTGGTTCTACAAGTATGAGAAATATGATGATGACGATGTCTTCTTAGGGGATGAAATGAAGGCTAGCATCATCAATTATGGAAAATTCAAGCTTAAGTTGCAAGGTTAAAGGATTAGAACTCTTATTGGTGCTATGCATATTCCTACATTAGCTAGAAATATGATTTCTATAAGTAAGATGGATGATCCAAGTGTAAAAACATTTTTCAAGAAATATACCTGAAATATGCTTCAGGGAGCACTCGTATTGATGTGTGGTTTTCAGATTGGAATTTTCTATAATATTTAGGTAGCACTATTTTTTATGGGTGCATGAGTTATGTGGTTCCTGAAAGGGGAGTAGAGAATATAGTTTTCTCTGGAGAAAATACCATGCTATTGCATCAAAGGCTTGGACATATTTGAGAGAAGGACCTTCTAATGTTGCATGGTAATGGTATGGTAGAATGTATGTCTAATGTCTCTGTAGATTTTTATTTTTGTTAACACTGTGTATATGGGAAGCAAAATTGGTTGAATTTTTCCGTGGATGTTGTTGGGTGATTTAATTGTGATTTAAATCCCTGGCATAAATTTTCAACCCGGGGTTCATGAATTGATGCAGTATGAGTGTAATATATGTAATAGGTGATTATTTTTCATAATATTTAATATAATGCAAGAAACTTGAAACAAATTACAAATCAAATAATGGAGTAAAATTAAAATAAAGTGCACACGTTCTCTCCCAATCATGTTCTTTTTCAGTGACTTTCTGTCTCAAGGGAGACTACCTTTAGAATTTAAATCTATAGTCCTTTTAAGGATTCACTCCTATTTGTACAAAAAATTAAGATAACTAATCAATAAATATTGATCAACAAATCTCTCCTATACCCACATTCATCTCTTGTGGTTACAACTAATCACTTAAAAATATGAGATACAAATACTCTCAAAATTTTCTCATATTTTTTCTAGGAGACACATATCAAAACATCAATGATTCTTCTCCTTTGAATGTTCTTAGTCAATGATCCAAATATTCTAAGAATATTCCACAAACCTTAATGAGTTGGAATTGAAATTCGAATTTTTGGTTGAGTGGCCAAATTAGTCTCTTCTAGAATCTTCAAATAGGTCTAAAATATCATAAAACTCATACCACTTTTAGATATATATGAAAACATGTTAATTTTCTAATATTTAATCATAAATTCTCTTAAAATAATAAAAAAAATGACTTGAAAAATAATAATGATAAACATATATGATCACAAAAATGGTTATTAATGTAGGGTTATGGAGCTAAAAAATATGTCAAAGAGTTGTGCAATATAGTAAAAATTATGGAAATGAGGGTAAAAGAGGATGATATTTTGGAGGCCCAACATTTCTCCCTAGATGAAGATGTTGCATGTACTCATGCAACTTTTCATTGACTGCCTTAATCATAAGTTGGTCTTCTTCACATTTTTTTCTTTTATATGAAATTTCGATTTGTATTGATTCTATTTTAATTTTCAATAATCATATCATTTGATAACTTTATTCTCCTTGTAAAGTGTACTTTGAAAGCCATTTGATTGCACCATAATTTTTTATGGATGGTTCTTGTGTGATAACCAAAAATATATGACTATTGGTTCTTGTGTAACAATTACGTTCTTATTTTTATTGGATCAAAAGATTTGAAAACATTGAAAATTATTTTTCAAGGCCCCATAGTGGTTTTCAACCATTTAATGTGCTTATCAATTGATCTTTGCAAAACATATAAAATTTTGGAATCAAAATGCAATAATAGTTGATTGGGAAAAATATTTTGGTTACGATGAAATGAAATGTGACATGTGACATGAAATGTGAATATGAATTGATATACCTTCCCCCCAACTAAAGGTCTTTTCAGTTTTTGGAAAATGATAAAGGAAATATAAATCTACTGAAGGATTTCACAAAATCATAATTTTAGCATTTAAGGAGTTACATGATTAAAGATTAGAAAGCAACATACCTTCACCTACCTAAAAATTGGATAATCTATATGTATAGAGGAGTGTGATTGTTGTTGTTGGATCATGGAATGTGAAGTAAAAGAATCTGGTCTTGTTTTTATTTATCTTGGTTGTATGAATAGATGATGAATATGATCTAAAATTGGAATATTCATTGCTAGGACAATGCAATGACTGATGAATTCTGATTTGAGTCATTATTTATTAGAATACAGGTGCAATCTATTGAAATGATATAGTATTCATTCATTCCCACTCAGTGGCATAATCCTTATCTATGTGAATATATGTATTGATGTTGAACATAGAAAATAAGTTTTTGGATTACTGGTCATTAATGAATTTCATTAACCAACATGAGACTACTTACCAATGATTTCAATGAGAGTGAAGATGCCTAATTACATATTACTAGGTACGAATAGATGTGTTGTAGTCCAGTCACCTAGAATATATGACAAACATGGGACATTGATGTATTCCCATTGTTTATTGGAGAGAGAAATTTCCATTAAGTCATGCAAGCCTAAAACTACTTGAAAGATCTGTACTCTTGATCACATATGATGTGTCGAAGTCAATGGGTCAAGACTTGTTATAAGGGAGGCATTAAATAATCTTGCATCATCTAACACGAGTATAAAATAATAATTTGAAGGACCATAGATGAAATATTTTCATTATGATGAAAGTTGTATTTCACAAAAAGGAAGAGGAAAATGTGGTGACTCAGCTTTGCAAGGAAGTTGAAAGCCTTTAGTTTTGGCTTAAGGTTGAGTGAAAATGAGGTAGGAAAGTATGAATATTTCAAAGGGAAAACGAATTTTGAAATCATGGTGTGGAAGTAGGGAGATGGAAATTCATGGATCGATTGTAGGCTTAGAATGAGTAGAAATGGTAAAATTGGTATATGAGAGGCCATTCTTAGTAGCAATGATGCAATGGATTTCATTTGACATGAAATGAACATACTCTTCTGAAAGAAACTTGGTATTTAAAAGGAATTCATGCATATAGTGATCTTATTTCATCGTCCCGGAACTTGAAAAAACTTAGCACTTTTCTCATTAGGGGAATTTTGAGGTATAAAATGGGCTTTCTAATGAAATTATACAAAAATATTGGAAATAATAAAATAATATTATATTACATCATCAAATTGTACAGGGAAAAAAAACTACATTTTCAGCTTAACTCCCTATGGGTTTACTCAAATTTCGAGTGGGAACACTCATTGGATGCAAAATTTGATTCCTCATCCAAGACATACCCATGTTTCATTCTTTTGATGGACCCTGCTACAAGAAAAAAGAGAAACACATGAAAAAGTGATTGCAATCACTTTTTTCATGTATTTCTCATTTTTCTTGTAGCAAGGTTCATCGAAAGTATGCAACATGGATACTCCTTCGATGAGGAATTAAAGTCTGCATCCAACGAGTATCCCCACTTGAAATTTGAGTAAAACCTTAGGGAGATAAGTTGAAAATACAAGTTGAAAAAGTAGTTTTAATACTTTACTATTTTTCAATCTTTTAGCTTTTTTAACCCAAAAATGGTTAATCACACCCAATGATTGACATCATCATCTTGAATCCTATTATTTCTTATAAATTTTATTTTGGTTGTACATTTTTCTTAGGAGACCCATTTAAGACCTCAGAAGTTCTCTAATGGAAATAAAATGTAAGATTATCAAGAGAGAGAGAGGTGATTAGTCTCTCCTCATCTGGTATATACAAAAAAAAACTCATAAATAGTACTAATAAAATAAACTCAAGGAATAAAAATTCAATGCACTTTTACCTACTTTGAAAGCAGTACCTTGGACTACCTGCTAGTGTTTTTATGGTAACTTCTTAATTTTTTTAGTATCTGAAATGTTGATAAAAAAATTATTTCATCGGATAGATATAATCGAGATCTTTCCAATGACGTTTGAATCATCAAAAACTAATGTCGTATTAAAGAGTTATAACTACTCGAAGTTTTTATAAAACTAAAAAATAATTAGGCATGGGTGACATGTGACAGCATGAGGGAGTGCCACATGGATTTTTCTCAAATTTTTTGGGCATGTTACTTCTATTCTAATTTTTATGCACACCACAAATCAATACCATTAAATGCACAAATTTTGAGATATAATAGAAAATGTTGTAAACATCAAAAATTATTTTACTCATAAGCTACAAATCGGATTGCGATGAAATTTTATATGAAGGTTTCGATGGTCCTAATTCTTCTATACACCAAAAATCAGATCGATCCAATCCACATATATCAATATATAATCAAAATTTTTATAGGTGCTTATCTTCATTTTATAGAAAACCATGAAGCGGATTGTGATGAAATTTTTAGGGATTGTTCATCATAATATTATGTACTTCTTGTAAAAAAGTTACGAGAACCCAATTCCAAGTTCGTGATATATCTTCAGTTTAATTTTTGAATTTTTTTTTTGGAAAAAGAAATTATTTTAGCAAATTTTGAGATAGATCCAATTGAAATTTGGAGATTAAATTTTGAGTATTTTTTTAATGAATAATAAATCTAGATCTCCTATCCAATTTTTATGTCTATGATTTTTATTGCAAAATTTCAAAGCTAACTTTATTCAATTTTCCTTTCTGATCTTCCAAGTTGCACAAGACACAAGAAGAGAGCATACTCAAGAATTTTGTCAATTTTTTATTCTAAAATTTGAAAAAAAATGTAAAAATATTTGATCTCAAACCCTAAATTTAGCTCTAAAAACTCTTTTTTTTCTCCTCTATTTCTAGATTTTCCTACAAAAGTATTAGTAAGTGAGGTGGCTCTTACTGCACCACCAAAAATGAAATTGAAAATAAAATAAAATCTAACTTTAAAATATCATCAAAATTGGTTTTAGTTATTGATTTTGTCCTACTCTACTGGAAATAGAATTTTTTTTTCAAGTGTATACATATTTTTAGCGTAACCATATGTAACACCCCTAGTTTTATGTTTTCAAATTAGACATCTGAACTTCAGTCCAAAGGGGAGTGGACCCCAATGGATAATTATTGTGTGAATGTAATTATTTAATTATGAAAAATAAATAAAATAATTTTATGCATGTTGACCAAATGAGATTTTTGAGATCACTTGCCAAATCCATGAGGTATGGAAAGAGGCTAAGACTTTCCCCAAAAATATTTCAAAAATCCTTAAAAGAATTTATTTCTAATTTAGATTTTTGAGGAAAAATCTAGATTTCCCCAATGATGTGGAGAGTAGTTGGGAAGAGGTAAAAAGATGGAAAAGCAGAAAGCATCTTTAAAGTCCCTAAATAAGGGAAGCCTAGGCAAACAGGAAGAAAAGCATCATGTAATTCTAGACGCAGAATTATAAACGGGCTTTGGGGAAAGCATAAGCTTAAATAAGCTATTCCAGAATAGATTGAGGTTGGTCTGTTCTAGAGGGGATCTCAGCTAGGGGGTGAGTTCGGGAGACAAAGGAACTCTAAGGTTGGGAGGATTGGTCATTAGCATAATTGGTATGCTCATAAATTGTTATGAAAGTTTAATCTATATGATGTAGTATCATACTGGTAAATTTTGTAGTTATTATGTTGTTTTAAATTGAGATTTCTATTTCCTAAATTTAACAGAACAAAATAGGAGAAATAAATCTTCTACAGTCTCTATAGTTGTAGGAAAATAAAGTATGGACAGATTATCATCCAAAATCTCTAAACCATGGTAAGGTCTAAATCTGGAGATATGTATCATTTCCATACCAACCTTGAGTATTATTTTAATTGCTACTTCTAGAATGTATATTTGCATGAGGAGAAATTCAGGTAGAAGCTATCAATCTATAATAACTCAGCAATTCTACTAAATTAAGTGAAACAGTAAATTACTCTACTGAATACAACCAATAGACAGGTTAAGGAAAAAGTGAATTCTATAACACAGAATGTTATATCGCTAAGAATGATTAAATGTTATAACCAAAAGATAGATGTCATTGATACATCCTAAAAGAATTAGTCTGTCCTAAAAACATATATATTCAGGAAAATTTACAACAAACTTGATAAATTTTATCCTGCTTATAGATGATATTGCTGGATGTAAAGTGAAAATTCCATAAACATAACTATGATTTGCATGCACAGTATAAAACACAACTTCCTCTCAAATCTGAACAATAGATATATATATATATATATATATATATATATATATATATATATATATATATATATATATATATATATATATATATTAAGAGTAGTGCTGAAATATATAAATAATATATTCAGCCTGAATGGAATACATTATTAGATTGAAAGCCTGAATAATTAATTAGGAACCTTTCTACTGTGTATATGGATAAACAATATAGTTATTTCATACTTTTTTAGAGTGAAATACTTTGCTAGAGTTACAGTATGCACCACAAATAAGTATGAATAGTAAAATATTAACCATGGTGATAAACTGAAATTACGAAATTGTCTTCTGCAAAATATCAAACTATTCTGAAGAATATATAAATGATTTTCTTATCTAAAATTATAGTTATCAAGACAAAGATATTACAGAGGACTAATAGTAATTAAGGTTTCCTGACTAGCGGGAAATATGTCCTTCAATTATCGATATATCTTCTCCACAGGCATAATATGAAAATGACGATGAAGTGTAAGAAAGGTATTATAAATGAAACATATAAAATACTTCCAACTGCATGTATGTCATGTAGCTAACTGTGACGTAAATATATATTTTAACCCAGAAGAAAAACTATCAGTCACAGAAATCTGATCCTAATGTTGTAAACGAAAAAACAAAAATTACACCTCTCTGTCAATCGAGAGGTCTTAACAAGCACGTTACAAGTTTAAGAGTAATGAAAAGAATTAATACAGAAGTGAAATGATGGGTATGATCCTCGGGCCATCGCATTTAAAAAAAAAGGGAAATGATATAGTTGAATGTCTCGTTCAAATGAGAAAGAGAGGATTCAAATCCTCGAGCTATAGTTTCAATACCCAATGAAAAAAAAACTTTAACCACTGTAGAAACATGTAATTGGAAACGTAGAGATGCGCCAGGGTTCCCACGACCAACCTCGATTAGAAGCCGAGAACAAGAGTAAAAATCGAGTATGAATGCTCCAGATAAAATGAAAATTCTATAAATGACAGCAAAGAGTTAATGTCTTCACTACCTGCAACATCACCATAACAGAGGTTCAATTTCTATTATAAAACGATTTCAAATCAAACTTCGACCTGTATTGGGAGTATCCAATCTTGTTACCTGGATAAGAAGATGCGAAAACCCCTTCAGAATTTTGGCATAATCTGCCATAGACGTGCATCAAATAACGAATTCGTTAAGAGCCTACATATATGTAAATATATATATATATATATCAAAACAACATGACATTTTCACCAACCGTATGCAATCAATTGAAATCATTACCAAGGGGTACGCTTAAGACGTGAGAGATCATAGGAGCTCAGCCATACACAGAGCCATGGAAGCCACTCTATGCTACATAGCGAAGACAAGGAAAGGTCAACCGATGATAGTGTAGGTATATAGTATAACTAATTTAATTGAGAAAAATCTCAATAACCAAACCAATGGAGTGAAGTTTCACCAGGCTTCGTATAAGAAAAAAAATTCAATTGAGGTTTAGATCGCAGCTCACTTACCTGACGAGAAGCCCAGATGATTCATAAGTCTTAGAAATCGTGAGGTCCCGCGGCATATGTCTCTTCGTGCAATGTGAGAAATGCTCTGTTGATTCAAAGAACTCAGCAAATGAATGGAATCACTACCTAAAACAAAAAAATTATACCTCACCGCCATCCAAACCCTATTCAATTGACACCTTACAAGTGTCATGATCCAAGCGAGGTGTACCAAATAGTAGGGTTCGATGGGGAGGGAAGATCAACGTTACCTCAAGCCGGAGAGGACGCATTAATGCCTTAATTAATTCACCATAAAAAAATTAACGCTAGCGTACTCAGGAGATATCGAGGAGATCACATAAAAATCAAAATATACATTCAACAAGTGATAGTACAGGTAAGTGTACACGAAAAAGGAATACGATCTCTAGTGACATTAAAGAGGTCAAGTACTAATCCTTTGCCAAATCTCCACGTATCATACATAGTACTAAATGTAAATATTTTGTAAACGATGCAAATCACCATACATTAAACAAGCTGCCAAGTAGACTCGAGTGGAGTATACGCTTCAACATAAAAACATTACGGAGTAGCAAGTTCAAAAGGAACTGGACGAGCTAGTCATATAAATATATGTATCATGAGAATTGCGATGGGGTAAATGACATTCCTCATGCTCTAAGGGTACATTATAATTTGAATGAAGTCATCAACGATTACCCATGATAACCTCTTTAAGGAAGAGCAGTAAATTACATAGATTATTATAAATTGTTTATGATGTTGGGATTAATAAATGTGGGAAATTAACTATAGGCAAAAACAAAAAACATAAATCACCAACATTTTAGGTACCTATGCTTAAGTTGAGCATATGCTAATGATAATGGTCCTAACTCTTGTAATAAGAGAAGGAGTGAGAACTTTGAATACAAATGTTAAGAATGGAAGAATTTTAACCTTATACTCAGAAAGAGTACAGTGACTATAATATGGGAAGAATTCTCTTTAAATAATTATTACTTTTTAACAAAAAAAACATACTTAATTTTAGTAATTATAAATGAAAAAAAAAATATTTTGTTACTAAAGGGGAATTGAGTTGCATTACAAATGGTATCAAAGCCCAGGATAGAAAAAATTGGGCTGTTGTTGTGCTCACTATGTAAAAAAAAAAAATCTGAGAAAATTGTTTTCACTGATGTTGTTTTGTTTAGTGTACAGTGATACTGGAACTGAAAAGTCAATGGCTGAAGGAGATGAAATTTATGTTGATCTGGGTGATAGAGATAATACGCCCAATCCCAATGCTCCTTTGATTACTATGTTGCACAGGTTGCAACGGGAAATGGCTGAGTTAAGAAGCCAGAATGACAAGCTGTCATTAGCCAGTGAGGAGCAGGAAAAGCTCATAAGAGAACTGACTTCGTGGAACAACCAAGAAGGTGAAGGTTCCAGAAAGAGAAAGAAAGGCAAGTTCTCATATGATTCTGAGGAAGATGAAACTAATAGACATCAGTCTAAATAGAGAAAGGAATTACAGCGTGAATTATGAAAAATTAAACCTCGCTCCTATGATGGAGAGAAGGAGGAAGATGCTAAGGCATGGTTGTTGAATATGATTAAGTATTTTCAGGTCTATGGATATGAAATCAATCTAAAGGCCAGATTAGCTATCTACTAGTTGCAGGGTAAGGCTACCTTGTAGTGGGAAGAGACAAAAATGGTGCATTCCATCGAAGAAAAAACAATGAATTGGGAATATTTCCAAGTCAAGTTTAAAAACCGTTATTTGAACAAATGCTATTATGATTATAAAGCAAAGGAGTTCCACGAACTCAGATTGGGACAACTCACCATAGATGATTTTTTCACAAAGTTGACTAATATGTTAAGGTATGTTCCTTACATCCGTGAAGAGAAGGCAAAGGTACAAAGGTTTTTGAACTGTTTTCCTGCTTTGTATAAGGATAAAATAGAGTTCGATAATCCAAAAACTATGGACAAAGCGGTGAGGAAAGCTAGATTATGCTACCAGTAGTTTAAAGGAAACAGTGAACATGGAAAAAGTTGGGTAAACAAGGGTGAATTCAAAGGAAAGAAATAGAAACCAGCTTACTTGAAGAACTTTGGTAGGGATCATCAGCGGAAGAAATTTAATAAGCCAAAGGAAAGTCAAATTGCTCAGTCCTAAGTTGGTTCAAAATAAGTAGATGGAGATAATAAGAAGGAAGGAACATTTAAAATGCGGGAGCCTTTGAAATGTTGGGGTTGCGGAGAACCTCATCTGTTGAGGGACTGTCCACACCGAAATATTCATATGATTATGAGAGATAGAGAAGCTACCACAGTGACTGATATAGCAAGGAATATACCCACTATCAATGCAGCCTTGGAGAACCGACAAGCATAACGCCAGGCTACCATGGTAGAGATGGAAGGTAAGATTGCTGACTAATCTATTACAGTTTTAATTGATCCAGGTTCTTCTTTGAGTTACATTAGTCCACAAGTTGTAGAGAAATGTAATCTCAAAACTGAAAAATTTCAATAGTATTGGTTCGTCTAGTTAGCCACTGGTACCAAACAAAAATTAACTCATAAGTTGCCTAAAACAGCCATTAAATTAAATGATTTCTAGGCAGAAGTAAATTTAAACATTCTACCCTTAGGCTCATATGATTTGCTGATAGGAATGGACTGGTTAGAAAAAAGAAAGGCTATGATGAATTGTTGGGATAAAACTCAGCATTGCATAGATGACGAAGCAAGACCCTTTATACTAAAAGGAAAAGGAAAACCAATCTCTCTAAGACAAATATCAGCTCTGCAATTAAAAAGAACAGTTAGAAAAGGATATCAAGTATATGCTGTACATGTTGAATAATTAGAATAGCAACCTAAAGAAAACATGCTATACACTTTACCAGTGGTAAGAGATTTCAAGGAAGTTTTTTCAGATGATATTCCTCATCTTCCCCCCAAAAGAGAAATCGATTTTTCCATCTACTTGGTGCCAGGAGCAACACCCGTTTCTAGAGCCCCTTACTAAATGAGCCCCCCTGAACTCATGGAGTTGAAGATGCAACTGCAATAACTGTCGGATAAAGGTTACATCAGACCGAGTGTATCTCCTTGGGGAGCACCGGTGTTGTTTGTGAAAAATAAGGATGGAACCTTCAGAATGTGCATTGACTATCATCAATTGAATAAGTTGACAATCAAAAACCGATACCCATTGCCCAGAATTGATGACATTTTTTATCAGGTGAGAGGGGCTTCAGTATTTTCTAAGATTGATCTGAGGACTTGTTATCACCAACTCATAATTAAGGAAGAATATATTAGTAAAACAGCTTTTCGAACCCAGTATGGTCACTACGAATTTGTAGTCCTACCTTTTGGTTTGACAAATTCTCCTGCCACTTTTATGTGCCCAATGAACAACATTTTGAACAAGTATTTAGATAAATTCGTAGTAGTGTTCATAGACGATATTCTGGTCTATTCAAAAAGTGAGGAAGAGCACCAAGAACACTTAAGGATAGTTTTGCAGACTTTGAAGGAAAACGAGCTATATGCCAAATTCAGTAAATGTGAATTTTATAAAGACAAGATTCAATACTTGGGGCATATTATTTCTGAACAAGGATTGACTGTGGACCCTGAGAAAATAAAGACTATTAGAGAATGGTCGGTGCAAACTGATGTTTCAGTAGTGAGATCATTTATGGGAATTGAAGGCTATTATCGAAGTTTTGTGGAAATATTTTCTGCAATAGCATATCCCATAACTTCACTACAGAGAAAAGGCACCAAATTTGAGTGGACTGAAAAATGCCAAAACAGCTTTGAATAACTAAAATTATAACTCACTACAGCCCCTATACTGAAGATTACAGATCCTAACAAAGAGTTTTTTGTGTGGACTGATGCATGTAGAGAGGTATTAGGAGGAGTGTTGTTGCAAGAAAATTCTGTTATTGCATATGAGTCTAGAAGACTTAAGAAACATGAACAGAATTACAGTGTATATGATCTGGAACTGGCTGCTATAATTCATGCCTTGAAGATGTGGCGACACTATCTTCTTGGGAAAAAATTTACATTGATGATAGATCATATTAGTCTCAAGTATTTCTTTTCTCAAACCGAATTGAATGCTTGACAAGCCAGATGGCTATCTTTTCTAAGTGAATTTGATATGGAAATAAAACATATCAAAGAGAAAGAAAAAAAAATTGCTGATGCGCTAAGCCGAAATTATTACCAAAACATAAGCAGCATTGGGAGTAGTGCTAGTTTTGATTTAGAAGAACTAGTTAAAAAGGTAGCAGATCAAGATCCAAATTATGAGGATATACAAGTGAAAATGAGGAAGAAAGAAATGGCTGAATACACCCAAAACCAGAAAGGGCTGATCTACTATAAAAACCGATTGTATATCGAGTCCTTGAAAAAAAAAAGATCCTAGATGAATATCATAAACAACCATATTCAGGACATCCTGGATATCAGAAAATTCTAACATCTTTGAAAAAGAAATTGTTTTGGCCAGGAATGAAAAAATATGTAGCAGAATATTTAGCTAGATGCATGGAATGTCAACTAGTTAAAGTTGAGCATCAGCACCCAGCTAGTCTTTTAAATTCCTTGCCAATTGCAGAATGGAAATGGGACATTGTTTCTATAGATTTCATAACCAGGCTACCTAGAACAAAGTACCAGCATGACTCAGTGATAGTAGTGGTAGACACCTTAACAAAGGCGGCACATTTCATACCTGTAAAATCTACTTTTGGGACAGCCCAAGTAGCAGATGTATTCCTAAAAGAAATATTAAGGCTACACGGGGTCCCAAAAATGATTATTTCAGATAGAGACGCTAAGTTCACAACCGCCTTTTGGAAAGGTTTGTTTAGGGGCATGGGCACTAAACTGAATTTTATTACTACTTATCACCCTCAAATGGATGGTCAAGCAGAGAGAACAAACCAGATTTTGGAGCATATGCTGAGAATGTATGTGATGGACAGGCCGTCAAAATGGGAATACTACTTGCATTTAGTCGAATTTGCTTATAACGACAGCTATCAATCCTCTATCAAAATGAGTCCCTTTGAAGAAATTTACGGAAGAAAGTGTCGTACTCCTCTAAGTTGGCGCCAACCTGGAGATAAGCTAGTATTGGGGCCAGATACTCTACAAGAAATGGAAAGGATTATCAAACAAATACAGAGAGACATCAAGACTTCACAAGATTGACAGAAAAACTATGCTGATAAGAAGAGGGTGCATCGAGAGTTCAAAGTGGGTGATCATGTGTACTTGCATATTAAACCAAAAAAGAGCACACTTTATGCTGGAAGTTGTGCCAAATTGGCTCCTAGATATTGTGGGCCTTTTGAGGTGTTAGAAAGGCTGGGACTAGTGACTTATAAGCTGGCCTTACCTCCTCATGTTAAAGTGCATGATGTCTTCCATGTTTCGTTATTAAAAAGATATGTACATGATGCTTCTCATAGTGTTGATTGTAATGTGATACAGGTGGAACCAGAAGGGGAGTTCCTTCTAGAACTACTTCAAATATTGGAGCGGGAAGAAATTGAATTGAGAAATCGAACAGGAGAAAGAGTAAAGGTGCAGTGGAAGCACTTTACCGCTGAAGAAGCTACGTGGGAAAGAGAAGCTGAGATGATGGAAAAATATCCATATCTATTTGCAAAATAAACTCTAGTAGTTAGCTGTTAACACCGAGGACGATGTTTGTTTTCAGAGGGGGAATATGTAACACCCCTAGTTTATGTTTCCAAATTAGACATTTGAAATTCAGTCCAAAGGGGAGTGGACCCCAATGGATAATTATTGTGTGAATGTAATTATTTAATTTTGAAAAATAAATAAAATATTTCTGTGCATGTTGACCAAGGAGATTTTTGAGATCACTTGCCAAATCCATGAGGTATGGAAAGAGGCTAAGACTTTCCCCAAAAATCTTTCAAAAATACTTGAAAGAAATTATTTTTAATTTAGATTTTTGAGGAAAAATCTATATTTCCCCAATCATGTGGAGAGTAGTTGGGAAGAGGTAAAAAGCTAGAAAAGCAGAAAGCAGCTTGAAAGACCCTAAATAAGGGAAGCCTAGGCAAAAAGGAAGAAAAACATCCTGTAATTCTGGACGCAGAATTAGAAACAGGCTTTGGGGAAAGCATAAGCTTAAATAAGATATTCCAGAACAGATTGAGGTTGGTATATTCTAGAGGGGATCTCAGCTAGGGGGTGATTTCAGGAGACAAAGGAACTCTAAGGCTGGGAGGATTGGTCATTGGCAGAATTGGTATGCTGATAAATTGTTATCAAAGTTTAATCTATATGTTGTAGTATCATAATGGTAAATGTTGTAGTTATTATGTTGTTTTAAATTGAGATTTCTATTTCATACATTTAACATAACAAAATAGGAGAAATAAATCTTCTACAGTTTGTATAGTTGTAGGAAAATAAAGTATGGACAGATTGTCATCCAGAAATCTCTAAACCATGGTAAGGTCTAAATTTGGAGATATGTATCATTTCCATACCAACCTTGAGTATTATTTTAATTTCTAGTTCTGGAATGTATAGTTGCATGAGGAGAAATTCAGGTAGAAGCTATCAATCTATAATAACTCAGCAATTCTACTAAATTAAGTGAAACAGTAAGTTACTCTACTGAATACAATTATTAGACAGGTTAAGGAAAAAGTGAATTCTGTAATCATAGAATGTTATACTGTTGAGAATGATTAAATGTTATAACTGAAAGATAGATGTCATTGATACATCCTAAAATAATTAGTTTGTCCTAGATACATAGATATTCAGGAAAATTTACAACTAACTTGATAAATTTTATCCTGTTTATAGATGATATTATTGCATGTAAAGTGAAGTGAAAATTCCATAAACATAACTATGATCAGCATGCACAGTAGAAAACAAAACTTCCTCTCAAATCTGAACGATATATATATTAAGAGTAGTGCTGAAATATATAAATAATATATTCAACCTGAATGGAATACATTGTTAGATTGAAAGCCTGAATAATTAATTAAGAACCTTGCTACTGTGTATATGGGTAAAGAATATAGTTATACCATACATTGTTAGAGTGAAAGACTTTGCTAGAGTGACAGTCTGCACCACAAATAAGTATGAATAGAAAAAACTGAAATTACGAAATTGTCTTCTGCGAAATATCAAAATTTTATGAAGAATTTATAAATGATTTTCTTATCTAAAATTAGAGTTATCAAGACAGAGATATTACAGAGGACTAATAGCAATTAAGGTTTACGGACTAGCGGGAAATATGTCCTTCAATTATTGATATATCTTCTCTACAGGCATAATATGAAAATGACGATGAAGTGTAAGAAAAGTATTATAAATGAAACATATTCAATACTTCCAACCACATGTATGTCATGTAGCTAACTATGACGTAAATATATATTTTAACCCAGAAGAAAAATTATCAGTCACGGAAATCTTATCCTAATGTTGTAAACGAAATAAAAATTTACACCTCTCTATCAGTGCAGAGGTCTTAACGAGCACATTACAAGTTTAACGGTAATGAAAAGAATTAATTAAAAAGAGCGATGATGGGTATAATCCTCACGCCATCGCATTTAAAAAAAAAAAAGGAAAACACTATAGTGAAATGTCTCGTTCAAATGAGAAAGAGAGGACTCAAATCCTCGAGCTATAGTTTCAATACCCAATGAAAAAAAAACTTTAACCACTAGAGAAACATGTAATTGGAAACACAGAGATGCGCCCGAGATCCCATGACCAACCTGGATTACAAGCTGAGAGAAAGAGAAAAAATCGAGTCCGAAATCTCGGGATTAAACGAAAATTCTACAAATGACAGCGAAGAGTTAATGTATTCACTACCTGTAACATCACCACAACAGAGGTTCAATTTCTATTGTAAAACGATTTCAAATCAAAGTTTGACGTGTACTGGGACTATCCAATCTCGTTACCTGGATAAGAATATGTGAAAACCCCTTCAGAATTTTGGCATAATTTTCCATAGACGTGCATCAAATAACGAATCCGTTAAGAGCCTACATATATGTAAATATATATCAAAACAACATGACATTTTCACCAACCGTCTGCAATCAATTGAAATCATTACCAAGGGGTACGCTTAAGACGTGAGAGATCATAGGAGCTTAGCCATACACAGAGCCATGGAAGCCACTCTACGCTACATAGCGAAGACAAGGAAAGGTCAACCGAGGATAGTGTAGGTATATAGTATAACTAATTTAATTGAGAAAAAACTCAATAACCAAACCAACGGAGCGACGTTTCACCAGGCTTCGTATAAGAAAAAATTTCAAACAAGATTTAGATCGCGCCTCACTTACCTAATGAGAAGCCAAGATGATTCATAAGTCTCAGAAATTTTGAGGTCCCGCGGCATATGTCTCTTCGTGCAGAGTGAGAAATGCTCCGTTGATACAAAGAACTCAGCAAATGAATGAAATCACCACGTAAAACAAACAAATTATACCTCACCGCCATCCAAACCCTATTCAATCGACACCTTACAAGTGTCATGATCCAAGCGAGGCGTACCAAATAATAGGGTTCAATGGGGAGGGAAGATAAACATTACCTCAAGCGAGAGGGGACGCGTTAATGCATCAATTAATTCACCATAAAAAAATTAACCCTAGCATACTCAGCAGATGTCGAGGAGATCACATAAAAATCAAAATATACATTCAACAAGTGATAGTACAGGCAATTGTACACGGAAAGGGAATATGACCTCCAGAGACATTAAAGAGGTCAAGTACTAATCATTTTCCAAATCTCCATGTATCATACATAGTACTTAATGTAAAGATTTTGTAAACGATGCAAATCACCATATATTAAACGAGTTGCTAAGTAGACTCCAGTGGAGTATACGCTTGAACATAAAAACATTAAGGTGTAGCAAGTTCAAAAGGAACTGGACGAGGTAGTCATATAAATATATGTATCATGAGAATTGCGATGGGGTCAACGACATTACTCATGCTCTAAGGGTACATTATAATTTGAATGAAGTCATCAATGATTACCCATGAGAACCTCTTTAAGGAAGAGCAATAAATCATATATATTATTATAAATTGTTTATGATGTTGGGATTAATAAATGTGGGAAATTAACTATAGGCAAAAAAAAAAAAACATGAATCACCAACATTTTAGGTACCTATGCTTAGGTTGAGTATATGCTAATAATAATGGTCCTAACTCTTGTAATAAGAGAAGGAGTGAGAGCTTTGAATACAAAGGTTAATAATGGAAGAATTTTAACCTTATACTCAGAAAGAGTATAGTGACTATAATATGGGAAGAATTCTCCTTAAATAATTATTACTTGTTATCAAAACAAAATATACTTAATTTTAGTAAGTATAAATGAAAAAAAAAAAGATTCTATTACTAAAGGGGAACTGAGGTGCATTACACATTACTGACTCTCCTTTTTTTGATTCCTTTTTTTCGTACTCTTTCTGAATTATTTGCGTATCGTATATAATTCAAGATTCATCCCTCATGATTTTTGGCTATTTATTTCAGTAGATTGAAATGATTCTAGCCTCCCAACCTTCTTCCCATGTTTGATGCTTGAGGTAATCTTTTTAACTGTCATGGATTAAATAATTAAATAATGTGCAACGTATTTGTGTATATGGGTTTTTCTGGTCAACAACTTCCTACCCTTAAAATTTCCTTATACGTATTGGGGTTTCTAGAGATTTGGAGTGAATACACTACCCAACAGGTGTATGGACAAATTGTACCGAAAATACCCCTTTTTACTTTTCTACCTCGAATCTTGTTGGTGTACAGGGTATAGTGAAATGGATTTTTTTAGGTCCCTATATTACTAGTATAGTCCCTTATTGTTGTTAATGTAGCCTCCTTGTTTTTATTATTATACCCTTGTAATCCCCATATTGTTATTATTATGCCTCATAAAACCCCACTGTTGTTATTGTTGTGCCCTTACATTATTATTGGTAGGTCGGCTAGGATTATATTATGCCCCATGGACTCCTATATATAGAAAGGAGGTTTTTTCATTTGTATCATCCAAGAATTGTTCATTTATGTAATTTAAAGGAGGTTTCCCCCTCGAAGAGGTTGATTTCCACGTCGTTGAACTATCTTTTGTTCTATTTTGTGAGCTTGTTTCATAACATTTGGTATTAGAGCTTTGGATTCTAGGGTTTCGCTGGTGAAAACTGGTCGTCATGGAATTTTCAGTATAAATTTATTTTTGCGAAGGTTCAAAATCTTATAAAACCCATTTGAGCCCTATAGTAATGTTCTGTAAAAATTTCAGATCTTGGTTCGCTATAATGTAGAAGATATGATCTCAGGGAGTTAGGGTTTTAACAGGTTCCATAAACTCATCTCAAACATGTGGCTGAGGGAAAATTGTCATAACTTTCGTTTTAGACATTGGAGTGGAATTCTATAAAAATTGGTCGAAATTGCATTGACTGTAGTTTCTATTGTATCGATTTTAGAGACGAAGGACAAAAAATTGTCATGTGGCATGCCGTACAAGTTTTCTATACTGGACGAGTCCATAATTAGGTCATTGTGGGAGATTTGACATAGTTTTTCCTTGAAGAATCCCAATCAGGTCTAACCTATGGCATTGAAAACAATACTCAGAGGGATACTACAGGAGAAAATTTGAAATATTAGGGATCTGAAATCACATAGAGCATCAGTTTCAATATATAGCTTCTCAAAAGCAAGCAAAATGTGTGTATTTTGTTTTAAAATTGCATAAGTTTTGTTTGAAAAAACATTTGGAAGTGATTCCAAGGGAATATTGAAGCATATATAAAGGTGTTGGGTTATATAGTCCCTCCTAAAAATAATTCCACACCTATTAATCCCTTAAAAATCTCTACTATGATGCCTGAATTGAATAAGTGCAACATGATATATCAAAATTACGAGACTGAGTGCAACAAATTTCGCTCTAAAGAAGTAACCAAAAATGACATGGAAGCTAAAATGGATGGTTTAAAGAAAGGAATGGGAGCTAAGATGAATGGTGTGGAAGCTATTATGGATGGTGTGGAAGCCAATATGGATGGTTTGAAGAATGGCATGGATGTTTTGAAGAATGGCATGGAAGCTAAGATCGATGGTATAGAAGGCAACATGGAAGATTTCAAAAAATACATGGAACGTTTGAAGGAGTCTTTGGAAAAGTTGCTACAATAAAATCTTCCTAATGGTGAAAAGGTACTAGAGGAAACTCATGATGAGAAGAAGCTTAATTTTAATCGTGATTTGATAGACTCTAATTTTGGATTGAAGACCCACCATATTCCAAAGATCAATATGAGGAATTTTTATGGCAAGGATCCCATAACATGGATACTATAGATGGAGCAATACTTTGATCTCCATAATGTGAAAAGCACACAAAAATGTACACATTGCAACTTTATATTTAGAACAAAATACATTTGTATGGTGTTGATGGCTTTTCTCTCGTAAAAGGATTGTCACTTGGTCAATTTTTATGGAGGAAATGATAGCACGTTATGAGGATACAAAGAGCAACATCTTCTTTATCCAATTGATAAATCTAAAACAAAAGGGTTCAATGGTGGAGCACATTGAGGACTTCCAAAAATTTAATATAAGGGTAACCAATATTCCATAGAAACACATGATTGATGTCTTCATAGGGAATTTAAAGGATAACATCCAACATGAGGTTCGCCTTTGGGAACCTGATTCCTTGGAGAAGGAATTCAGGTTGGAAAGAAAAATTGAAATCAAAATTATGGTGACAAGGAAGCCTACCACTCACATATATAACGATGAAAGTGTTTCCACTCCTAGAATTGAACAACCTACAAGGTTTACACCACAAAAATTGGAGAAAAAAATGAGAAAAAGTGCTTTGCTACAATTGTGATAGAAAATACACTAAAGGCCATAAGTGTGTTGAGAAGAAATTATTCTACATAGCTTGTGAAGAGGAGGAATAAAATGAACAAGAAAATTCAAAAGAAGAGGATATACACCAGGGACCAACCCTAGAGAAAGAAGAAATGATTCTGACCATATCATGTAATGCATTAGCGGGAAGTACCAGTCCTTAAACTCTTAGGATAGAAGGACATATCAAGAATAAAATTGTAATAGTGTTGATTGATTCGGGTAGTACCCATAATTTTATTCATTGTAAGGTAGGAAAGGAATTGAATTGCTTCCTATACCTAGCACCAGAGTGTGAAGTGATGGTTTCAAATTGAGGAACTATAAATTGTTGATGTTGTACTAGTATTACAATGGTTACAATCTTTGGAGATGGTAGCTTTTAATTTTCAAGAACTTTTCTTGAATTTTTTTTCAAAAGGAAGGGAAGTTCAATTACAAGGTGTCGGAGGGAAGTCAGGAAATATAATAAGCTCTAATGTCATGACAAAGCTTTTGAAGAAGGAACAATGAGTCATAATTGCACAATTATGCTCTCTAGAATTTCCAACATCAAAATCATCTATTTCTCCAGATCTCCAGAAATTATTGGGCAATCATTCCAAGGTGTTTGAAACTCCCAAAGTAGTCCCACCTATTCATCTCATGATAATTCTATTCATTTGATTCTAGGAAATGTTCCTCCAAACATCAGGCCTTACATAAATCCTTATGTCCAAAAGAGAGAAATTGAACGTATGATTGTAGAAATGCTAGAGGCTCATATAATTTAACCTAGTGAAATTTATTTCTTTGCTCTAGTAGTATTGGTGTGCAATAAGGATGGATCATGGAAGCTAATATCGATGGTATAGAAGGCAACATGGGATATTTGAAAAAACACATGGGGATCATTATGAATTTTTTGTTATGCATTTTGGCCTTACCAATTCACCTTTTGTTGGGAAAAATACAGAGGGGCGGGGGATAAATCAATATTTAGAAGAACCACAATATTTTACTTTTCTTTACTGATCTGTATATGCGACTCTAATTAGTCCAGCTAGCGTATGCCGGAAATTGACTTAAATGAAATATGTGTATACCCAAATAACTTAATGTTAAAATAAATATTCAAAAACTTTACTTAGGCCAATTCGTTAGTTATGCATCATACATTTAATCTATAAAAATATGCAGTAATAACAAGAATAAATCATCACACATGAACACCAATATTTAAGGTGGAAACCCAAGTCGGGAGAAAACAATAGTTGTTTTCGTCTCTATCTTCAATATTTATTATAGAGAAAATTGCTTACAATGTTGTACTGATGCAAACTCATATCAATACGTAGGTTCCCATCTACAGAAGGATGCAACCTTCTCTTATTCTCCAGCTGCTACTGGAAGGGAGCTCCAACCCCCTGATCTCATTTATCAGCCACTACTAGAAGGGAGTTGCAACCCTATGAACTGATCACCAACTTCTACTAGCAGGAAGGTTTGACTTCCACACTGAAGGATTCAATGCTCAAAACCACTACAGACCACATTTCATAAATTTTCACACTGGATCCAACATTTTCAAACAAAATAATTTGTAGATCAACACCAATAGCCATAAACCAGTATTCAAATAGAACAATGAGATAAAGTAACCATATCACAACATTAAAGACATAATTCTGTATTAACGCACAGAATCAACTTCAACCCTAATCATTCTTACAACAAACGATATACATTACTTTAATTACATTATCCTACGTCTATACATGTTTTTCTATGCAGCAACCTGCATATAGATATTTATATACTTAAATTAGAGATTTGACCAGACTCAGAACAGATCAGAGACATTCAGGCACACTTTGTCAGGTTTACAAAACCTTATTCAGTTAGCAACATCAATGATTCTCAATCAACCAGTCACTGATCATATTTATACATAATGAATTAGATGTATAAACAATATGAAAAAAATCTAGATCTACATGAAGGCTTCATTGATAGACAACAGGAACACAACATAAATGATCGGAAATTTTCTTCAGCAATCTTTAGAAAAACCCTAACTTTCATACATGCCTTGGCTGAAATGAACCTGCGGGTATACGGGATTTAACCGTGACAAACCAATGTATAGATATATCAAGATTACAGGACTTCCTAACACTTGAAAGAGAAAAACTTGCTCATATCGTATCATTTACTTCATCAATTATGTGTCATACCATAGATCTAAACAACTCATAAACAGATCATGCAAATACATAGTCGTTTCAAGTCTAGATATCATGATCCATTATTGTTTTCATGAGTGCATCAAAATATCGGATTCATATATTGAATATAGCCCAATCCATGCAAATATACTTCAAACTGAAGTATTCATTCAAGTCTCATTCACATGCACACCCTTACACTATGATCTTCTCCTCCTTATATAGTTTCAGCCTTAGCTAATACCATGAGCCAAAAACCACTCAAATTCTAGTGGTATTCCATGATGGGATCAAGTAGTTGTTATTGCACTCAATATTGTGGGCTAATACCATGGTAAAGACCCTTGGTATGATTAAAAGTAGTGTTGCAACTCATACACAACTTTTATCCTTTGAACCCGCATGTACACGTGTTTTTTCTTCACAAAAATAGCATATACATAACTTTTGGATGTATACACGAGTTGGATTCGTTGAACCTACGGGTATATGCAGGTTCCGTTTATCAAACCTGCGTATATATCTTCAAACTTTACCTTCATCATTCCTCTGTCACTGACTAGGATTCATTTATTAGTCACATCTGAACTGCCCTGTAGATACATCTATTTTACACCTTCAACAAATAGGTTACTATCAAAAGGAAACTCATCAAGCAGGTTGCCATCAAGGACAACATATTACATCGTAATGCCAAAAATATCCCCCTTCGGACTTGATGGCAACCATTTTTGTGTTTTATTACCACAACTTGTAGATACCTGATAGGCACATCATCATAAGCATTATTAAAAACACCAAGTTAGCATTATTCAAACACCAAGTTACTCTCCATGTTTGACATCAAGAGAATAGGGCGAACCCATAAAAGAATTCTAAGATTTGCACTGAACTATAAGAACCATAATCCCCCTAAAGACATGCTGAAACTTCAAAAAATATTTGCAAGACTCTATAACCTTTCCTACCACCAAGGATGCATTCATACACAAATTACCCAACCAAGTGGGGTTACAAATTTGAAAAATTACCTACATGACTGAATAGGACAATCTTTACATCATAGGTCTCAACATGACCCTTCCAAAAAATTACAGATATGACTTTACAACCAAGATCAAAGGACCTCAATAGAGATATCATTGAACACACTTTAGTAACCAACAAAATGGCAACAATGCATTATATTTAGCAAGGCTAATGCTCTGCTAACCCTGTGCATATTTAATATTTTCAAAAACAAATTCATCAACGCATCTTCATCAAGAAGATAAATATCATGGAAAGGAAATGTAAGTTGAAAACCAGAACCGCAGACTGTACCCAACAACACCTGAGCAATAGAGCCAAAAAATATATGTCAGCAACATGACAAAGAATGTTCTGAAGGTTGACACACAAATTTCTATGAAAAAAGGATCCATACATGACTTTATAGAGAGAAACTCACATATATACATGACTATGCGTCATGAAACCTGCATACTGAATTTAATCTTCTGAAATAAAACAGATTAGATAAGTGAGGCAGAGGAAAATCCCAGCTTCAGTATGAGATATTCAAATGCTTCTCTAGGAAGAGGTTTAGTAAATATGTCATCAACTTATTCTTTGGAAGGAACATACTCTAATTTAACCTTTTTCTCAAGCACTTTTTCTCGTAAAAAATTATACTTGATAGCAATGTGCTTGGTTTTGGAATGCATAACATGATTTTTCTAGATACTGATGCACTTGTATTATCACATAAGATGGAGATGGGAGGAGAACATTTAATTTTAATAGCTTGTAATGTTTGCATCATCCAAATAAGTTGTGTGCAACATGATGTAGCAGCCACATATTCTTGTTTTGTTGTAGATCAGGCAATGGAAATTTGTTTCTTGCTAAACCAGGATACTAATCGAGGCCCCATATAAAATGTACCTCCACTAGTGCCTTTCCAGTCATCAACATTTCCATCCCAGTCTGCATCTTTGTAAGCATGAAGAGTAGGATCAACGTTCTTGGGATACCATAGACCAAAATCTTGAGTTCCTTGTAGATATTTGAATATTATTTTTATAGCCTGAAGATGTGTCTCCTTTGGATTGGTTTGGAATCATCCAAAAATCCCAATTGCATGCATGATATCTGGTCTTGTCCCTGTTAGATAAAAAAAACTTCCAATAATTGATATATAATTTGGTTGGCTTACCATGGGAGAATCATCATGAGAACTGAGTTTACATATGGTCACCATTGGAGTGCTCCTAGGTTTGCAGTCTTCCAACCCATACTTCTTCAGAATCTGCTTGATATATTTTTCTTGTGAGAGAAAGATGCCATCTTTGACTTGTTTCACTTCTAATCCAAGAAAATATGTTAGTTCACCAAGTAAAGAAATTTCAAATTCTCGCTGCATAAAAGAAGAAATTTTCTTACTCATGGGTTCTTCATTACTCCCAAAAATGATGTCATCGACATAAACAACAATAATTAACAGTTTATCGTCCTCAATTTTTTTTTATAAGTTACTGTCTATAGATCCGTTTGTGAAACCTTGTTGTTAAATATATTTAGCAAGATGATAGTACCATGCTCGTGGAGCTTGTTTTAGACCATATAGGGCCATTTTAAGTTTAATGCAAACAAGTTTTTTATCATTTCCCAGAATGAATCCTTCTTGTTGTTCTATATAAAATTCTTCTTCCATATCACCATTAAGGAAAGCGGACTTTACATCCATTTGATAAATCTTTAATTGTTGAAAACTTGAAAATGAAATAAACATTCTTATGGCTTCAAGTCTGGCTATAGGTGCAAATGTTTCTTCAAAATATATACCTTCTTGTTGAGGATACCCTTTACAAAGAAGTCTAGCTCTTTTTCTAATTACTTCTCCATTTTCATTTAACTTATTTTTGAATATCCACTTTGTTCCAATAACATTTTTATCATGAGGTCTTCTAACCAATTCCCAGGTATTATTCTTTACAAGTTGATCAAGTTCTTCATTCATGACATGAATCCAACATTCATATTTACTAGCTTGATTTACATTTTTTGGTTCAATGGTGGATAAAAGTTCTAGATAATTGAGAGATCCTACAAGAGTTCTTATTGTTTTTACCCATGATTCCTTTTATCCAAAAATTTGAGATTTTGGATGATTCTTTTGAACATACCTAGATGGAGCCTTTTATCTTTCTGATATATCTTCTTCCAGTTCTTCATTCAGTTTTCCTTCTATATTATTGTTATTTGATGAGGGAAAACATTCATCATCATCATCCTCATTTGTTTTTATTTCCCTTTTGGGAGGTGAGAGAGATTCATCAATCACAATATCAATACATTCAAAAATATTCTGAACTCTTTTATTGTAGAATTTATATTATTTACTTCTAAAAGAGTAACCAAGAAGTATTCCTTCATCTACTCTAGTTTCAAACTTACCAAGTTTTTCGTCATTATTTTTTATATAACATTTTCTTCCAAAAAATTTTAAGTTCTTCAAAGTGGGAGTATTACCATATGATAGTTAATAAATATTTTTATCACTATTTACACGAACATCACCCTTGTTCAGAATATTTACCTCTGTATGAGAAGCTTCACCCGAAAAGGTGCCAGGAGTCCCAGATTCATCAAGTATAGCAGGAGCCATTTTCTAAACTGTTCTATTCATTCTTTCTGCCACACCATTTTGTTGCTGAGTTCGAGCGACATAAAATTTTCTTGTATGCCATATTGTTCACAGAAATCAAATAATTCATCTGATATATATTCTCCTCCTCGGTCTAATCTAAGAAATTTTATTTTTAGATCTAATTCATTTTCAACTAAATATTTGAAGACCTTAATTTTTTCAAATGATTCATCTTTATCTTTCAATAAACCAATCCAACACATTCTATAAAATTCATCAATGAATAAGATATAACATTGTTCTCCACATGGTAACATTTTCCTTACAGGTCGACACAAATCAATATTTATAAGTTCAAGAGGCTTACATGCCGATCCTTGTTTGGAATTAAATTGAACCCTGGTTTTCTTATTGAATTGGCATGACTTGCATATGGTACTTTCTAGTAAATTAATGTTGGACAGGTCATGAATAGCTTTGAGCCTACCCAATTTTCTTATTTGAGAAAATTACAGATGTCCAAATCTTTTGTGCCATAACCAATTTTTGATACATTTTCCTAGATAACATTGTGCTTGGCCACATTTCAATATATATATATATATATGTTGTGAAACCAACTCCGAAAATAGAAGAAAAGAGATATCAACGCCTTAGAAATAAGCCACTTCGAGGGGGAAACCTCCAATACATTACATGAATGAACAATTCTTGGATGATATAATTTACAAAACCTCCTTTCTATATATAGGAGTCCATGGGGCCATAATGTAATCGTAGTGGGCGATAATGTAATCCTAGCCGACCTAACAATAATAATTTAAGGGCACAATAATAACAAAATGGGGGTTACAAGGGTACAATAATAACAATAAGGGGGTTACACTAACAACAATAAGGGGCTATACTAGTAATATAGGGACCTAACATGCCCCTCTCCTTCACAAAATTGTTGTCCTCAACGCTTGAGTAGCTCTGGGTGCTTCTGTATAAAATTCTCATCCTCCCATGTAGAATCGTCAGTGGGTAAGTTCTTCCACTTGATGGGATACTCTGAAATTGATCGATTTCATAGCTGTCGAGTTCTTGTTTCCGTGACCGCTTCAGGTTCCAATATGATTTTTCCTTCCTCATCAAGTTCTGGAAATATTTTTTGAATTGGAATATTTTCACCTATAACCTTATTGAAGCATGAAACATGGAAAACTAGATGTACTCACGAAGAAGAAGGAAGCTTCAATTTGTATGCCATAGTACCAATATTTTGCAACACCTTGTAAGGACCATAGTAATTTGGCAATAATTTATTATCCTTATTAGCTTGCTTGAGGGACATTTGTTTGTATGGTTGTAGTCGTAAAAATACCCAATATCCTACATCAAAACTTCTCTCACTGCGATGTTGATTTTCCTGTTGTTTCATTCGATTTTGGGCCAAATTCAGGTTATCCTTTAAGAGTTGGAGAACTTCTTGCTGATGCTCGATGTGATCTTCCACTGCTTGAACCTTCGAATTTTCCCTTAAAGATGATGTGGTGGATGGTGGATGATATCCATAAAGTGCCATAAATGGGGTCATTTTTGCTGCAGTATGGAAGGAAGTGTTATACCACCATTCAACGAGAGGTAACCACTTGACCCATTGTGTTTTTTTATCAGATACAAAACAACGAAGATATCCTTCCAAACATTTATTTACTATCTCATTTTGACCATCATATTGAGGATGATAAGATGAGTTATGAGCTAATTGAGTACCCAAACAAGAAAATAACTCCGTCCAAAAATATCTAGTAAAAATGGGATCTCTGTTGCTCACAATAACTCTTGGGCTTCCATGTAGCATTTGAATTTTGTCCATAAATGTACTGGCAACTGTACTTGCTTTAAATGGATGAGATAATGCACAAACGTGTGCATACTTGGTAAGTCTATCAACTACCACCATGATGACACTCTTTCCTTTGGACTTAGGTAAACTTGCAATAAAATCCATTGAAATCTCCTCCCAAATTTGACTTGGAATGGATAAAGGTTGTAGAAGTCCCGAGGTCTTAATTGTCTCAACTTTATTCTGCTGGAAACCCAAAATTTCCGCCACAAAATTTTGAATATCAGATTTAAGGCCATTCCAAAAAAATTCTTTCTTCACCCTATGGTAAGTTTTTAAAAATCCCGAGTGTCCTCCTAAAGGAGAAGTGTGCAATTCCAGAAGAATCTTTTGTTTTAGTTGGGAATTCTTACAAAGATATAAGTGATCTTTGTACCATAAGGAATCGTTTTTCCAACTAAATGTATCAGATGTACTAGGATCTTGCTGTAACTTTTGAATGAGTGTCCAAACTTCTTCATCCTTCTTCCATTCATCCCTTGCTTCAGTTATCCAATCTAGTTGGATCATAGAAATGGCACAAAGCAATGCTTCCACCTCTTCATCCTTTCTTGAGAGTGCATCCGCAACAACATTTAGCTTCCCTTTTTTGTAGATGATTTCAAAGTCATAACCCAACATCTTTGTGACCCATTTTTGTTTCTCTTCTGAAGATAGTATTTGTTCCAAAAAGTGTTTAAGACTATCATGATCATTTTTTACCTTCAAGTGTCTTCCCATTAGGTAAGTTCGCCATTTATTTAGTGCATGTAGTATTGCTAACATTTCCTTCTCATAAATAGGTTTATGTAAATACTTTCCTTTGATTGGATGACTTTCAAAAGAAATGGGTCTTCCTTCCTACATTTTTTCCACAGAAAAAATCGAACCTTCTATTTAAAAAGATGGTTACATAGCATATGCCTTGCATTCCTTTCCCTTTTCCAGGGAAATAACAACTACGCTGCTGTGTGATTTTCCAGATGAACCACCCAACAGCTCTGTCCAAAAAAGACTGATAACCACAAAGGAAGAACCAAAAAACTGGAGTAAGCAACCCCCGGCTTCCATTAAGGAAAAACACCGAAACAGGATTGCTCACATCCACAAACTGTCCACAAACCAGCTAGTAAGAACTGTGCTGGCTGAAAGTGTTGTTTTAAGACAAAAAGACATCAAAACAGGCCTCCAATAAAGGAAAAAACAGCCCTGAAAGTTTTACAGTTTTGCCTTCAAAATATTTTTCACAAGTTGCTTTTTTTGTTTTTTATAAACATATACACAACGGACATTAAACTGGAAAGTATGAACATTTAAAAACAGAAATGTGGAACCGAGCTGTTGACAGCTCACAAACTAGTCAAAAACAGGGGGAGGGAGTCCCCTTGTTCTCCCTTCAGCTACTTCCTCTACGGACCATTGGTCCAAAACCTGCTCAATGCCTTTTTTAGAAAGGCTGTCTGCTTCTGCATTTCTTTCCCTGTAGATGTGAGATATAGTTAGGACAGAAAAAATACTTTTAAGACGAACAATTTCAGACAGCAAAGGAAGTAAAAGAAAATTCCTGCAATGATGTGATCCATTTGCCCATTTGATTGTGTTCAGAGAATCCCCAAAGATCTGTACCTCCCTTACATTGCGCTGCAGTAACCAGCACAACAGTAAATGTAGTGTTTTGAGCTCAGCGTAGTTATTTGACCCAGTACCCAGCCCAACAGAGGCTTTGAGCTTAAGTCCTGTGGGGTAAAAAATCACCAAACCTGCTCCACAGTTGTTGTTTACGTCTGAGGCTCCATCGAAATAAGCCCACGGAATAGACCCTTTTATTTCTTCTACCTGCACCGGTCTTTCCCTTTTAGTATTTGAAGGCTGAGGGATGCTTTCAAAGATGGCTACTCCTTCAACTGCTAGTCTGTCAATAGGGAAGAGAGAGTCTTTGAAAATTTGGTGGTTCCTGGCAAGCCATACTCCCCATACTACCAGCAGAGGCAACATTTTGACTTTGTCATTTGGGGCCTGCTGCCACCAATTTTTCCAGGCTTCTGCTATGTCCTCCCCTCCCCAACAGAGGGGGACCTTTGAGAGTCTTAATATTTCATTCCAGAGACTTTTGGAGAAGGGACAGGCAAGGAACAGATGCTGGGAAGTTTCCTCACACTCCTTACAGAGGGAGCACCAGCCAGGGCCAATCTTCCCCCTTTTTTGGAGTGCATCCCATGTAGGTACTTTTCGTTGTAGAACACACCAGAAGAACAGCCTGGTCTTTGCTGGCCCTTTCAGCTTCCACAAAGACTTAGCCCACCAGATTGGTTCCCCCCACCCCTTTTGTAACATAAGCCAGTCATATCCCAACTTAGGGGAGTAGAAACCTGTCTGGGCATACACCCACCGCAATTCATCTGTCTCATTTGTAATACGGATGTGGGATTGCAACAGTCCTGAGCGAAAAGTCCCCCACTCCTCATGCCACCTCTCTTCTAGTGCCAAATCAGTCGCTGTGAGCCACTCCTGTCTCCAGATAGAAGAATTTGCACTGTCAGCAATTTGGCTGAGAGAGAAAAAGCCTCTGGAGTTTAAATGTTCAAGCAGGTCTCTTGAGAGAGCGAAAGCGTCCGTGCAGCCCACCCACGGGTCCCTTCCTAGCCTTATTGAAGCCCCATCTCCTACTCTCCAAGCCAATCCTTTTTCGATAATCTGGACTGCTGCCACCAGAGCTTTCCATACCACCGAGGAATTCCTTGTGGATTTTGAGGGCTGTCTTATCCACTCAAGGGGCGAAACTGGGTCAATATACTTCCTCCTAGTCACGGCAGTCCATAAGTTATCAGAAACAATCAGCCTCCATGCAAGTTTAGCTGCTAAAGACTGTGCGAAAGGGAACAAATCTTTTATCCCCCACCCTCCCCATTTTTTCGGGCGAGCAATTTTCTCCCAAGCAACCCAAGGAGCTACATAATCCTTCTTCTGTCCAGCCCATAAAAATCTGCTGCAAATTTTCTTTATTTTCAACAGGATACATTTAGGCACCCAAATGAGGCTAGCCCAGTACACTGGGATGGCTAAGATCACAGATTTTATCAGCACAAGCCTGCCTGCCCTTGACAACCATTTAAAACTCCAGTGATTTATTCTGTCCTCAATTTTCGCCAAAAGCCAATTCCAGTCTTGAACCCTGTAGGAGTCAGGTTTCAGCTTAAAACCAAGGTACTTGAACAGATCCGAAAGAGACTTTAGATCAAAAGAGAGAATCTCCTTTACTCTATTTGCTTCAAAGGGAGAGAGCCCTGCAATTGTGACAGAAGATTTTTGATCATTTATGGCCAATCCCGTTGCTTTCAGGAAGAGGTCAAGAAGCCTTTTTAGACAGCAGCAGTCCTCTCGGCTCCCATTACTAAAGATAAGGATGTCATCAACAAAGAGGAGATGTGTCACCCATAGGTTCATGCCAACTTCTATTCCTTTCAGATCACCCTGTCTCTTCGCCTCTTTGATCAGTAAACTTAGTCCTTCAGCTGCTAACAGAAAGAGGAGGGGAGAGAGAGGACAACCCTGACGAAGCCCCCTCTGCAGATTAAAAAAACCGGAGGCAGCACCATTTATCAGAACTGCAATCGAAGTAGAGGTGACACACGCCATGGTCCACCTTACAAAATCATGCCTGAACCCCAGGTGAGTTAAAAGAAGCCTTAGATAAATCCAGCTGATTCTATCATAAGCCTTTGAGAGATCAATTTTTATGATAGCCCCTTTTTTCCGGCTTCTTTTTAGACTGTGAAGGGTTTCTTGAGCCACTCCCACGGCCTCGTGAATTTTTCGCCCATCCAAGAACCCAAACTATTCCTCAGATATGCTTTTAGAGAGGAAAGGTTTCAGCCGGGAAGCAATTATCTTAGCAATAACCTTGTATAAACAGGTGCAGAGAGAGATGGGCCAGAAATCATTGAAAGATGAGGGTTGGTCCAACTTTGGAATGAGAGTCAGAAAAGTGGCATTAAAGGGCTGATAGACCAGGCCTGAGGCCCTTGATTCTTCCACCACCGCTGTGAGGTCGGCTCCCAGAAAATCAAAGAAGTGAAGGAAAAATTCCACAGTCCAGCCATCTGGGCCTGGACTTTTCTCTTTTTGCATCGATTTGAGGATTGCTTCCACCTCCTCCTTGGACACTGGAGCCATCAAAAGGTCATTTCCTTCCTCTTCAATATACCTTGGAAAGCATTGGGCTACTCTTATGACTTCAGCAATTGAAACTTCTGCATTGGCCTTAAAGAGGTTTTTGAAGTAATCAACTCCAAGGGAGGCAAGCTCTTCGAAGGACTAAGCCTTACCCCCATTTTCTTTAGGCAGTTCCCATATGGTGTTTAGATTTTTTCTCCCTTTTGCATAGTTTTGAAAAAAATTTGTGTTGTCATCCCCCGCCTGAAGCCATATGGCTCTGCTTTTTAATCGCCAGCTCTCCTCCTTATCTTGCAGTAACTTCCTTCTGGCTGCCTCCAAAGCCCGAATTCTATCCCGTGATTCCACTGTGGCATAACCCCCCCCATCCGGGCCTTCCAGGAGCTCAAGTTCAGAGTTTATGGCCCTTAATTTTTCATCTTCGAGGGATGCCTTGTGGGAGGCCCAGATTTTTGTTTCAGTTTTCAAAGCCTTCAGATTATCCATAAAAGCCTTACTTCGACTTAAAACCCCCTCCTCCCTTATTACATCCCTCCTCCAAGTGGAATGAACCAAGGAGACAAAGGAATCGTCAGACAGCCAAGAAGCATTGAATTTGAAGGGGGTCCCTGGTTTTTTGAGAGATCCTTTTGCCTCCAGTAGAATCGGGAAGTGGTCGGACAGGCCCCCATCCCCCACCCAATGTCGAAAAATGGAAAGTTTTTCTGACAAGCCTTCTCCCAAGAGAAAGCGGTCCAATTTCTTCCCAACCCAGTCAGATCCAACTCTTTTGTTGCACCAGGTAGGCCTAACCTTGATGAGGCAATCTGAGAGATAAAAAAATCAGTTAAAGGATCCGGTCTGGCATTTGCTCCCCATGACTCCAGAACCCCAAGGGAGAAGTTTAGATCGCCTCCAATGATTAAGTTGTGATGGGCCAGAAAAGACTTTTGGAAGAAAGAGGACCAAAAGCGCTCCCTTTCCTGGCAGGGCCCGTAGACATTCAAGAGAAGAAAGGGGAAACAGAATTCCTTGGAGTAAAGCTCCACCGCCAGTGAGTGTTCAAAACCCCAGGAGGTAATTTCTTTAAAGTTTCCAGCTCTGAATCCAGTGACCAAGCCACCAGATCGACCATCAGCGTCTATGGCCCGAAAGAGCCAACCAGGCAGCAATTTTAAAAGGAGAGCGATAATTTCTTCTCCATTACCAAGTGTTTCTTGCAACATAATGATATCCGGATTGTATTGACTGACTAAACTCCTGAAAGCTAGTTTTTTGGGTTGACTAGCTAACCCTCTACAGTTGAAAGAAAGCAGAATCATTTCAACGATACAGAGGGTGGCTTTGCTGCTCTAAGCACCCCAGTCAACGATTTTTGCTTCCCATCAACTATATCAATGATAGCCTTCTGCTTAGCCTTAGACAAATTGGATTTCCTACCTCTGGATTTTCTAGGCCCTATAGGCACTATGTCCTGCTCAAGACCTCCAGGAGCAGTCTCTTTCCCGATGCGTAAAGACAGAGATCTTAAATTATAGGGGGGAGCAGTCAGAGGAGGGGCAGGGTCCAGGTTTGAGCAGGAATGACAAGAGGCAGACAGAGAGGCCAGGGGATCTCCAGAGGGCAAGGGGACCGTAACCACAAGACTATCAATCAATTGAGGATTCAAATTTAAACAAGAAAACTCCTTCTGGAGGCACCCAGAAGAGCCAGACAACATACTAGCAGAGACATTTTCCATATATGAAGAACATAAAGAAGAAGGGAGGAAATTAGGCATACCCGTCTGTGGCTCCGCCACAAACCCGACAGTCGAGTTAGCCTGTGAGGCTTTCTGTGCCTGATGCTGCTCGAGAGGCTCCACCGCTATCCCAGCAGTCGAAGGAATTTGGGGGGCAGTCCGCACAAAAGGTTGCTCAACGGACCGGGCAGGGGTGAGCTGCTGCGAGGGAGCTTCTGACATCACCTCCTCCGACCCATCCTTTGCCTCTTCCTCCATTGGTTCATAAGAGGGATCCGAACCAGAGTTTGATACAGGAGCAAACGCCGACTTTCGGGCCATCTTGATAGGATTTCTTCGACGGCGATAGCCCAAGGGGCATTCTTTGGCCAGATGCCCATAAGCATGACAGCGATGACAACGAAAAGGCAGGTTTTCGTAGTCCAATTTTTGCACGAACTCCAGCTCCCTGTACCTTAAGGTCATTGCCTCTGTAAGCCCCTCCCGAGGGTTTAAACTGACTAAAATCCTCGCCACACTCATATCATCTGACTGCTCAAAAGAACGATCGAAATCCAAAAACTTCCCCAGAGTATCTCCAATTGACTTGAACACTGAATCAAACCAAAATTGAAGGGGTAAGCCTGGCAATTTTACCCATACGGGAGACTCGTTCAGCTTCTCAGTCTGTGCATCAAACAAAGGCGTCCATCGCTGAAGAAAGAGGGGCCGCTTACCGAAACTCCAATTCCTATCAAGCACCCAGTTAACATGGTCTTTATGGGCAAAAAGCATGGTGAACCATCCTCTTTCCAGTACTTTGATCTTCACGGGTTGCCCTGGAGCATGTTCCCATTCCGAAAGAACCCATCTCCGAATGTAATCTGCCGAAAACTTTCGGCCTCGCACTCTGCCTATAACCCTAGTCTCTGAGGCTGCCATTGCCTCTTCGACTCGAATGTCCACTCCAATAATGCAGCAAGGCTAAGGCTCCTTTTTTTTTATAGGGCCCTGCTTCTTTCGTTTCCCCCCCACCTTGATGACCAGCACCGCACCATCTCCCGAATCAGAGTGATGTCGGTCTACGGGCGTCCCTGCCCCTGCCGGGTCTTGTGCCTTCTCTTTTTCCCTTTCACCTCTAGAGGCTGGCTCCTTTTGCAGACACTCCTTCGACCCTAATTCCGTCAAAAACGGCTCCTTTAGGAGCCCTCCTCCTTCGCCCAGAGACCCGAACGGGGGGTCAGTCAGAGGTAGAGCCCAGCTCTTCGTCGCCGGGGGCCCAATGTCGCTTTTGGGGCTTGGATTCAAACTTGACCTTTGAACTGGAACCCTGATTTCACTTTCAAGACCCCATGGGGAAAATACTTCGGAGACAGGCCGATTTTCCGTCTTATCCTTTACTAATCGAGGCCCTTTCGAGCCATGCAAGCCGCAATTGGCTACCACATCCGCAAGCCCTCCAGATAGAGGCGGAAAACTTGTAAAATCGGAGAGATCTGGCCCCGAGATTGAGAAAAAAGACCCGGTTACTTCTGCAGCATTCTCCGCCGCGCGTTCACCAACAGAAAGAACCCCCTGAGAGGGAAACCCAGCACTTTCACCCTTTTCTGGCTTTGCCCTTTCTGGAAGAGCAGATCTGAGGGAAGAAACTGTCGCCTCAAGATCGAAAGATTTCACCTCTTGCTTCGCAAATCTCAGAGGGAAGAAGCGCTCCAGGTTTTGGACCGATACATCATGACCCCAAACAGTTAACAGGTCCTCGGGTGCCGGCTCCAAATCAACCAATTCTCTTTCAAGACCCATACCTGCAGATAAAAACTGAAACCCTAGCCCGTCGCCCAGGAGCAAGAAACCCGTGACTTCTCCGGTCCGGTGGAAAACAAACGAACGGAAAAGAAAAAACGCTAACAGACAAGGGTTGAAAAACGAAAACTATCCCAGTAACTCCACATGGTAAGAATGCACGGAAGAAAGCTGTAAGGTGGGCGAAAACCTGACGGAAAGGGACCCCTGTCCCATCATCCATCCGCGTGGCCTGAGGCAGGCCAAAACCTGCAACATTACTGGTCCACCATGGCCAGAAACCCTAGCTGTAGAGCGCATGCATCTTCCCTTCTAAGAGATATTGTTGTTATCTATTCACAGTGTATTGTTGTCTCTTCCCTACTCTATTAATGTTCTCACATTTACTCCCTTCCTACATTAAAACAACACCCATTCCATTTCCTGAGGCATCACATTCCACAATAAAGATTTTTGTGAAGTCTAGCGTAGCTAAGACTGGTGCTAGGAACATTGCCTCTTTAAGATGTTCAAAGGCATTACTTGCTTCAGGAGTCCATGAAAACACATATTTCTTTAATAATGTTGTTAGAGGTGATGCTATTCTCCCATAATTCTTAACAAACTTGCGATAATACCCTGTTAACTCGAGAAATCCTCACAACTGCTTTATGGTTGTGGGGACTTTCCATTCCTTAATGGCTTTAATTTTGTTAGGGTCTACTTTAACACCCTCGTGAGATACAATATGACCCAGATATTCCACCTCTTGTACTCCAAAGAAACATTTGGATGTTTTTGCATATAATTGTTTCTCCTGCAATAGTTTGAGCACCGTGTCAACATGTTCAACATGATCCTTCCAAGACCTGCTGTAGATTAGTATATCATCAAAAAATACTAGCACAAATTTTCTAAGGAAGGGTTTGAAAATGGAATTCATCAACCCTTGAAATGAAGAAGGTGCATTGGTAAGGCCAAAAGGCATGACCAAAAATTCGTAATGACCCTCATGAGTTCGAAATTCTGTTTTTGGAATATCTTCAGTCTTCATTCTAATTTGATGATATCCTGAACGAAGATCCAACTTGGTAAAATAAATTGCTCCATGTAATTCATTCAATAATTCATCAATCACAGGAATGGGAAATTTGTCTTTAATGGTGAGCTTATTGAGCTCCCTATAATCCGGACACATTCACCATGATCCATCCTTCTTGTGTACCAATACTACAGGAGCAGAGAAAGAACTTTGACTAGGTTGAATTATACCCGCCTCTAACATTTCTGCAATCATACGTTCAATTTCGCTCTTTTCGACATAAGGATATCTATAAGGCCTGATGTTTGGAGGAACACTTCCTGGAATCAAATGAATAGCATGATCATGATCACGAATAGGTGGGAGTCCTTTGGAAGTTTCAAACACCTTGGAATGATTGTCCAAGACTTGTTGGAGATCTGCAGAAATAGATGATTTTGATGTTGGAACTTCTAGTGAGCATAATTGTGCAATTACGCCTTGTTTTTCTTTATTTAGAAGCTTTGTCAGGACATTATAGCTTATTATTCTTCCTGGCTTCCCTGCAATACCTTGTAATTCGACTTCCTTTCCTTCTGAAAAAAATTTCTTGAAAATTTCTTGAAAATTAAAAGCTACCGTCCCCAAAGATTGTAACCATTGTACTCCTAGTAAAACATCAGTGCCTCCCATAGGAATGGAAATAATTGGAATAGTCAATACATATTCCCCCATGGTTATCTTGATATTATGGCATTTTCCAAAGAAATTTATAGTTCCTCCATTTGCAACCATCACTTGACATTCTGGTGTTGGGTATAGGAAACAATTTAATTACTTGGCTACCTTACAATGAATAAAATTATGGGTGCTACCTGAATCAATCAACACTATTACCTTTTTCTTCTTGATATGTCCTTCTATCTTGAGATTTTGAGGAGTGTTAATTCCTTCCAGTGCATTACAAGATATGGTCGGATTCATTTCTTCCTCTTCTAGGGCTGATTTCTAGTGTATATCCTCTTCTTGTTCATTTTCTTCTTCCTCTTCACAATCTATGTAAAATAATTTCTTCTCAGCACACTTATGACCTTTAGTGTATTTGCTATCACAACTGTAGCAAAGTTCTTTTGCTCTTTTTTCTTCCAATTGTTGTGGTGTCAACCTTGTAGGTTGTGGAAATCTAGGTGTAGCAACACTTCCTTATTTATAGAATTGAGTGGTAGGCTTCCTTGTCGCCATAATTTTACATTCAACTTTTCTTGCCAACCTGAATGCCTTCTCCAATGAATCAGGTTCCAAAACGCGAACTTCATGTTGGATGTTATCCTTTAAAGTGCCTATGAAGAGATCAATCCTGTGTTCCTTTGGAATATCAGTTACCCTTATATTCAATTTTTGGAATTCCTCAATGTGCTGCCCCACTAAACCCTTTTCTTTGAGATTTATCAATTGGCTAAAGAAGGTGTTTCTCTTTGTATCCTCATAATGTGCTATCATTTCCTTCGTAAAAATTGACCAAGTGACAATTTTTTACGGGAGAAAAGCCATCGATACCATACAAATGTAATTTGTTCTAAATGTAAAGTTGCAATGCGCACCTTTTGTGTGTTTTGCACATTATGGAGATCAAAATATTGCTCCATCTGTAGTATCCATGTTACAGGATCATTTCCATCGAACTTCCTCATATCCATTTTTGGAATATGGTGGTTCTTCCCGCCAACATTAGAGTTTATGAAATCATGATTAACATTTATTTTTTTCTCATCATGAGGTTCTTCTACTATATTTCCTCCATTAAGAATAATTTCTTGTTTTAAGCTTGTCATCAAGCCTTGCATGTATTCTTTTAGATAATTCTTCATGTTTTCCATGTTGTCTTTCATGTCATCCATCTTAGCTTCCATGCCCAATTCCATGCCATCCATCTTAGCTTCCAAACCATTCATCTTAGCTTCCACGCCTTTCTTCAAACCATCCATCTTAGTTTCCATGCCTTTCTTCAAAACTTCCATTTCATTTTTTGTTGTTCTTTGCGAGAGTGAAATTTGTTGCACTTGCTCTTGTAATTTTGATATGTCATGTTGCCATTCTTCATCTTCATGAGTCATAGTAGAGCCTTCTAAAGGCTTAATGGGCGTTGAATTCTTATTAGGGGCCATTTTAGAATCCAATACTGATATCTATTCTACAAAATGTGCTTGGAATCAATATAACTTGATTATTCAAACAAGACTTATGCAATTCGGAAAAAAATACACACCTTTTACTTGCTTTTGAGGGGCTCGATATTGAAATTGAATTATCTCCGTAATTGGAGATCTTCAATATCTGAAATTCAGCCTTGTAGTAGCCCTCTGAAGCTTCTTTCAAATACCACAGGTCTGATCTGATTTGGATTCTTCAAGACAAAGTTATTTCCAATCTCCCACAATGACCCAATCATCCTTCACCTCTGAAATTGATAGCCAAGAAACTACAATTTGTTTACTTGTGACCACTTTTTACGGCACTCCAATCCAATGCTCAAAGAGAGATTTATTGAAATTTTCCCACGATCACCTCTTTCAGATGAAATTCGGGAGCCTGAAAAAGCACTACCTTCCACAGATCATATATCCAAAAATGTTGTGAACCAAGCTCTAAATTTTTTTTACGAGTTTCATCGGGATTTTAACTTTTTCCCCTAGAAATTTTAGATTCTGAACCTTCGTAGAAAAAATGTTATAGCGCAATTGCCACGATGACCTGTTTACGAGCCTGAAAATGGACCTAACTTCCATAGTTGATATCTCCGAAAATATTGCGAACCAAGATCTGAAATTTTTAGAAGATCTTTCTCAGGAGTTCGGCCTCGCACCCTAAAAATTTCAGCTTCTGAAACTTTGCAGAAAAAAAATTATAGCGAAAATTCCACGATGACCTGTTTTGAGCAGCGAAACCCTAGAATCCAAAGCTCTGATACCAAATGTTGTGAAACCAGCTCCAAAAATAGAAGAAAAGAGATATCAACGCCTTAGAAATAAGCCACTTCGAGGGGGTAACCTACAATACATTACATGAATGAACAATTCTTGGATGATACAACTTACGAAACCTCCTTTCTATATACAGGAGTCCACGGGGCCATAATGTAATCTTAGTGGGCCACGATGTAATCCTAGCCAACCTAACAATAATAATTTAAGGGCACAATAATAACAAAATGGGGATTACACTAACAACAATAAGGGGCTATACTAGTAATATAGGGACCTAACAATATCATTATATATATATATATATATATATATATATATATATATATATATATATATATATATATATATATATATATATATATATATATTTCTTGGTGTTATTTTTCCTTTTCTTACGGTCTTTTCAGTGTCATGTTCATGAGCCACACACTCCTTTGATCAGAAGACAACTTCATTTCCTTCGTCACACATTTGAATAACACTCAACAAGTTAAGCTTTAACCTCTTATTTTAGAAAAACATATCCTTTACCCTTGATTATAGCAAGAGAGTTATTTCCAAAAGTAACGTTCTTTTCCTTTCCTAATGCATTGTATGAAATAAGTTTGTCTTTGTCACCTGTCATATGTTTTGAACATCCACTATCAAAATAATTTTGTCTTTGTCACCTATCATATGTTTTATTTTCTTCTCCTTCTGAAAATAATGATATGCCGCAGTTCTTAAATTGTAAGTCCTTCCTTCTCCATACCTTAGAACTTGTGGATATTTTTTCTTTAGTTGTAGTTTTCTCTTGCATTCAGATTCCTTATGTCCAAAGTTATCACAAAAAGAACATTAAATCTCTTCTATTCTTCTTTATTCCTATCTCATTTCTTTTCTTTATTTCTTCTCTAGTGATGATGGTTTTGTATGCAACACATTGAGCATTTTTGTGACCAAAATTATGACATGAGAAATATTGTGTCCATTAAAGAAGATTTTTTTGCAATCATATAACCTTCTAGTTTTTTTTACCTTTTTACTGATACTTCTGTTATTGTTCATCCTTGAATTTGAATGATCATGATTTACCTGTGTATTGTATTTTTTGTTTTTTTTGATGAAAATTTGTTGGTTGGCTTTGCTACATTTAGATAGCTTTTAGCTGAGGATTTTTTCTGAATTAGAAGATTCACCAATATATCCAAGATCTATCTTCACAAGAGGAGAGTGTTGAACCTTGATAATTTCATCTAAGGTTTCAGATCCTTTAGCAAATCTAAGATTTAGATTTTTTACTTTCTCAAGTTTCTTTCTTAGACTTAATATTTCACATTCTAATTTCTCATTGTGGTTCTCCTTTTCTATGAGTTGATTATTTAGAGTATCTATGACTACTTTCTTTTCTTCAAAACACATTTTGAGCTGAGTGATTTATTCAAGAAAATATTTTTCTTCTAAAGCATCCTTAAAATTTTCTTTAACCTCACTAGTGTCTTTTTCAAATTCCATGAACAGTCTAATATCTTGATCAGATTATTCTTCTTAATTAGTTGATAATCCATCACTATCTTCATGAGTATATTAACGTTTTCTATTGACAAATTTTCTCCTATTACATTTTTCTAAATCCTTTCTGTTTTCATGATTATCTTTATGAGGACATTTAGCATCATAATGACCCACTCTTCCATAAGAAAAACATTTGAAAGGAACCTTACCTTTGAACCTTCCAGTGCCAAGTTGATGTTTCTTAACAAAATTTACCTCATCTTCTTCTGATACATATGTTGATTCCTTTTTCTCTTATTTTTCCTTTCCTTTTGCAGTAGCTCTAAGAGCAGTGTCTTTGATTTCAGACGAACCTCCTTTTCTCATCTGAAAAGCAGTCAGGATCCCATGAAGTTCAACAACAGTAAGAGTTTGAATATCCTCCTTCTCTTTAGTAACAGAGACTTTTGACTCGAATTTAGGAGTTAGAGATCTTACTATTTTCTCTACTAAATTTTTGTCTCTTATGTCTTCACCCAAATTTCTCGTACGATTTAAAATATCATCTAGACGCAAAAAGAAACTAGCAATACTTTCATCGTTATGCATTAGGAGCTTTTTAGATTTAATTCTGAGAGATTGGAGTTTATCACTTTTTACCTTGGCATCCCCTTCATAGCTCAAAATGATTTTGTCCCATATTTCCTTTATTGTATTTAACTGAATAACTTTGACAAATTCTGATTCATTCAGGCTTCCTAATAATGCATTGAAGGATTTGCATAGGTTTTATAGTTCTTACTTAGTGCTCAATCTGTGGGAACTGTAGATGGATATTGGTAATTGCCTTCCACTATTTCCCAAACATCTGCTCCAAGAGGATGAAGATATGATCTTGTTCTTTTCTTCCATAAGATTAAATTATTTTCGTTGCAGAGTGATGGTCTGATAGATGTTGTTCCATATTGATTGCTCATCTTGATTTCTCATCTTGAAATATCTTCCTTATAGGGATTAAGCTTCTTTAGAATGACCTAGCTCTGATACCAATTATTGGGAAAAATATTGAGAGGGGGCAGGGGTTGAATCAGTATTTACAAGAATCACAATATTTTACTTTTCTTTACTAATTTCTATATGCGACTTTTATTAGTACAACTAGCGTATGCACGTGACTGTCATAAGTGAAACATGCATATACTAAAATAAATTAATGTTGAGATAACTATTTAGAAACTTTACTTAGCCCAGTTCATCAGTTATGCATTACACATTTAAGTAGTAAGCATGTGCAGTAATAGCAGAATAAATCATCACATGAAGGCATCAAACATGAACACTAAGGTTTAAAGTGGAAGCCCAAGTCGGGAGAAAACCAATGTTGTTGTTGTCTCTGTCTTAAAATATTTATTATATAGAAAACTTCTTACAATGTTGTACTGATGCAGACTCATATCAGTATGTAGGCACCCAACTACAGAAGGCTTCAACCTTCTCTCGTTCTCAAAATGCTACTGGAAGGGAGATCTAACCCCTAATATCGTTTATCAGCCACTACTGAAAGGGAGCTTCAACTCCTTGAACTGATCAATTGCTTATACTGGCAGGAAGCTTCGACTTCCACACTAAAGGCTTCAACCCTCAAAACCACTGTAGACCATGTTTCATAAATTTTCACACTGGATCCAATAGCCTCAACACAACATAATTTCTAGATCAACACCAATAGCCATAAACCAATATTCAAACAGAATAGTGAGACCACTTTAACTAGATCACCGTATTAAACCCAAACTTCTGTATTAACACAAAAAATCAACTTCAACCTTGATCATTCATCCAACAAACTATATACGCTAATTTACTTATGGTAACCTGCTTATATATGTAATTTTCTGTGGAGAAACTTGCGTATATATCTTTATATACTAAAATTAGAGATCTAACCAGACTCATAACAGATCAGAGACATTCAGGCACACTTTGTCATATTTACAGAACCCTTATTCAGTCAGCAACATCCATCATTTTCAATCAACCAGTCACTGATCATATTTATACATAATCAATTATTAGTATAAAGTGTATGTAAGAAATCCAGATCTACATGAAGACTTCAATTACAGACAACAGAAATAGAGTAGAAATTATCAGACATTTTCTTCAAAAATCTTCAGAAAAACCCTAACTTCCATATGCGCCTTTGCTAAAACGAACTGGCAGGTATACACGCTTTCACTGTGATGAACCAACGTATAGATCTGTAAATATCACAGGACTGTGTAACACTTTAAAGCAGCAAAATTTCTCAGATCATATCATTTACTTCAGCAATTATGTGCCATACCACAAATCTAAACAACTCATAAGAAATTATGCAAATACATAGTCATTTCAGGTCTAGAAATCCTAATCCATTATTTTATTCATGAGTGCATCAAAATATCATATCTATATATTGAATATAGCCCAATCCATGCAAATATACTTCAAACTAAATTATTCATTCAATTCCCATTCACATGGACACCCTTGCACTATGATCTTCTCCTCCTTATATAATTTTAGCCTTAGCCAATACCATGAGCCAAAAACCACACAAATGTCGGTGGTATTATTGGAGGGGATAAAATAGTTGTTACTGCACTCAATATTATGGGATAATACCATGGTAAAGACCCTTGGTATGGTTAAAATTAGTGCACCAACTCAGACGTGACTTTTCTTCTTTGTACCTGCATGTACACGTGACTTTTCTTCACAAAAACTACATGTACACAACTTCTGGATGTATACACGACTTGGATTCATTGAACCTATGGGTATACGTGGATTCACTTCATCAAACCTACGTATATATCTTGAAACTCTACCTTCATCATTCATCTGTCATTGGCTGGAATTCCTTTCTCAATCACATCTGAACTGACCTGTAGATATATCAAGTTTACACCTTCAACAAATAGGTAGCTATCAAAAGGAAACTCATCGAATAGGTTCCTATCAAGGACAACATATTACAACATAATTCCAACACCTTGTATATTTGAGGGGTTGAGGAATTTAATTTTCAAACCATTCCTTATAAAATTTATGTTAGAATTTTTTTATGATACACTAATCTACAACAGGTCCTGGAAGGATCATGTTCAACATGTAATTGACAGGGTTCTCAAACTATTGGGGAGAAACAATTATATGAAAAAACCTCCAAAATTTTCTTTGTATTAGAATATATGGGTGATATTGTATCTTAGGAGGGTGTTAAGGTATACCCTAACTAGATTAAATCCTTTAAGAAATGAAAAAGTACCCACAAACATAAAGCAGTTGCGAGGATTTCTCAGGTTAACAAGGTATTACCACAAGTTTGTTATGAATTATAGGAGAATGGTAGGACATTTAACAACATTATTGAAGAAATATGAATTTTCATGGACTTGTGAAGCAACTAAGGCCTTTGAACATCTTCAAGAGGCAATGTGCCAAAAACCGGTCTAAGCTATGCCATACTTTAGAAAAACCTTTATTGTGGAATGTGATGCCTCAGAAAAGTGAATTGGTGTTGTTTTAATGAAAAAAGGAAGACCCATTGATTTTGAAAGTAATCCAATCAAAGGAAATCATTTACAAAAATCTATTTATGAGAAGAAAATATTGGCAATACTAAATGCACTAAAGAAATGGTGAACTTACCTAATGGGAAGACGCTTCAAGGTAAAAACTGATCATGATAGTCTTAAATACTTTTCAGAACAAATACTATCTTAGGAAGAGAAGAAAAAATGGATCACAAAGATGTTGGGTTGTGAATTTGAAATCATCTACAAAAAACAGAATGTTGTTGTAGATGAACTATCAAGGAAGGATGAGGATGTGGAAGAATTTCTTTGTGCCATTTATATTATCCAACCAGATTGGATAACCAAAGAAAGGGAGAAATGAGATAATGACGAAGAAGTGTGGACACTCATTCAAAAGTTTTAGCAAGATCCCAGTACATTAGATACATTTAGTTGGAAAAATGATTCCTTATGGTACAAATATCTGTTATATATTTATAAGAGTTCCCAAGTAAAACAAAAGATTATTTTGGAATTGTACACCTCTCCCTTAGGAGGACACTCAATATTTTTAAAACCTTACCATAGAGTGAAGAAATAATTTTTTTGGGATGGACTTAAATCCGATATTCAAAATTTTATGGCGGAATGTTTGATTTTCCAGCAAAATAAAGTTGAGACAATTAAGACCCCGAGTCTGCCACAACCATTATCTATTCCAAGTCAACGTTAGAAGGAGGTTTCAATGGATTTTATCACAATTTACCTAAGTTCTAAGGAAAGAGTGCGAAGATGGTGGTAGTTGATAGACTTACCAAGTATCCACACTTTTGTGTATGATTGCATCCATTTAATGTGAGTACAGTTGATACTAAAATTATGGAAATAATAAAAAAGCTACATGGAAACCCAAATATTTTTGTAAGCGACAGAGATCCCATTTTCACTAGAAATGTTTGGACGAAATTATCTTCTTGTTAAGGTACTCAACTAGCTCATAGCTCATCTTATCATCCTCAATATGATGGGAAAACTAAGATAGTGAAAAAATGTCTGGAAGGATATCCTGGTGGCTTTGTATACGATAAACAAACACAATGGCTCAAGTGGTTACCTTAGGCTGAATGGTGTTATAACACTTCCTTCCACACAGAAACAAAAATGACACCATTTATGGCACTTTATGGATAGCATCCACCATCCATCACGTCATCTTTTAGAGAAAATTATAAGGTTCAAGCAGTGGAAGATCACATTGAACATCAACAACAAGTTCTCCAACTCTTAAAGGATAAGCTAAATTTGGCACATAATTGAATGAAACATATCAACATCACAACGAGAGATGTTTTAATGTATGATACTGGGTATTTTTACAGCAACAACCATACAAAAAAATGTCCCTCAAGAAATCTAAGAAGGATAATAAATTGTCTCTAAAGTAATATGGTCCTTACAAGGTATTGAAAAATATTGGTACCATGTTATACAAATTTGAGCTTCCTTCATCTTCCCAAGTGCACCCAGTTTTCCATGTTTCATGCTTAAAGAAGGTTATAGGTGACAATGTTCCAGTTCAAACAATACTTCCAGAGCTTGATGAGAAAGGAAAAATAATATTGGAACCCGAAGCAGTCACAAAAACAAGAACTTGATAGCTTCGGAATCGATCAATTTGAGAGTATCTCATCAAGTGGAAGAACTCACCCACTAAATATTCCACATTGGAGGATGAGAATTTTATAAGAAAACATATAAAACTACTCAAGAATTTAGGACAACACTTTTTTGAAGGAGAGGAGGATGCTAGGCCCCCATATTACTAGTATAGTCCCTTATTATTGTTAATGTATCCCCCTTATTGTTATTGTTGTGCCCTTACATTATTATTAGTAGGTCAGCTAGGATTATATTGTGACCCCATGGACTCCTATATATAGAAAGGAGGTTTTTTCATTTGTATCATCCAAGACTTATTCAATTATGTAATGTAAAGGAGGTTGCCCCCTCAAACATGTTGATTTCCAAGTCGTTGAACTATCTTCTCTTTTATTTTGTGAGTTGGTTTCATAACAAATTTACACCTTACCCTCTTCCATTTTATATGTATTTAATCTATTTGATTATTATTTTTATCAAATATTTTAGCTTTCATTGTCTCAATTAGGAAAATCGGTAGGGTTGTTTTGTAGGTCGACACCAAAATTCGTTACTTCTCTTCTTACGTCTCGTTAAAATTTTCTCTAGTATAGCACATGGACTAACTTCGATTATGGTGTGATTATACATAAGATTTACATCTCAGAAAAATTAGTGCTTTAAGAGTACTATACCTTTCCTTTCTATAAGGTAGTTTCAATAATTTTTTTATGGTTCCTGTGACTTAGGGTTTCAAATATGGATTCTTAACCACCAACAACAATGGTGGTTGCAGGTATGGCCTTGGTGTGAATGAGGATTTCCATATTAATTTTTTTGGTTAACTTCTTTTTAAACACTTTCATTCATTTCATGCCATTATGTTTTTACACAATGCTTTCTTATTAGTTTCTACACTCGAGACCTTAAGCTAAGATTTTAGCGAATAATTATGCATTCTACTTATCTGACTCTAACCAAGGTTTCTTTGAATTTTGTTAGGCTTACTGTACTCACCCAATGAGGGTTGTAATGCCAGTTATGGTACTGGTATTTATCCATTATTAATTTAAATTTTGGCATGTACCTCTTTTATCTTGGTTTAACTTTGAGTTGACTTGGGATTATAAATATATAATTTTCTATTTTATGTCACCGTTGGTATGCATGAGTATTGTTATACTATTTCTATGTATGTTTTATGCAGGTATAATGGGATTGTTTCAAAAATAAATTGATTAATATATTTTGTACTACTTCTTGTTCCATTAAACATTACTATAGAAATATATTCTATGTACCTTAAATTTTTTTCCTATTTCCATAGAATTCATCTCTTAATTTTTTATGTAATGATTTTAACTCTTATCTATCATTGTATTTTAAAGTGGAATTCGCCTTTATCAATTTTGGGAACAGTCATCGGCTAAATAATTCGTAGCGGTGTCTCGATTTGTTGGATTGTTTGATTTGGTTTCTTGAAAAACCTTTCCTTTTTTTCCTCTGCTACAATTATATATATATATATATATATATATATATATATATATATATATATATATATATATATATATATATATATATATATATATATTCTTCATGTAAAATTTTATTTCAACATATTGGAATAAATAATTAATTTTCTCCACTATATCTATGATTCCAAAAATTAGTTCTTTTCGAAAAATTGATATAGTACATGAGCTAATAAATATTGTATAAGAACCCAATTATGGTCTTATTATGACAGTGGTTCAATATTCTACTTATAAGTGTCCTATTTTTTTCATTACACTTACACAGTATATAATTGGTCAAACATATTGGACACCACATTACGGTTAATATTATAATTTTAATATATCCAAGTTAGTGATTCCTAGCTTAATTTGAGTTCAAAAATTTAGTATCTCCATCAAATGAAACCATTACTAAGAAGAGCATAATAATATTATATTTCAAAATTTTGTGGTTTTATTTTGTAGAGAAAGACTCTATATTTTCCACAGTGGCATGTGAATTTTGTCGATGTTTTGAATCCCAAAATGGATCCATCATCAGGAAAATGTATGAGGAAAGAAGAGTCAAGCTGAGGATGAATATATAAATAAATAATAAATAGCCTTCCTGTGATTTGTCTTTCAGGTTACTTTAGAAGAGAGATTACGAAAATTAATAATACACACCAATATATATTTTTTGACTTACATTTACTAGGATACACTCACAAATATAGTTTGAGTCTTGTTGGGTGTGGACCCTGATTATCTTCCTGATTGTTCAAAGGTTTTTTGTTTCGTTCATGTTGAATCATTGTTCCTAAAGGGGGGTACAATGACACCCATATGACCGCCATCAAGGAAGTCCATTGGGGGCAGCCACGATTTTATGAGTACCCCCTAGAGGGGGTTCGGGGGCAGTTCCCTTGAAGCTAAAAATAGTTGAAATTTTACCTAGTAAAATATTGTAATTTCATAGTCAATATGGGTCGTTCATTAGGTGGAAGATATTAAGATAGAAGATATTTTTTTAAGGGTTTTTTCCCTACAAGGAAACCCTTAGTTTATATCATGGAATTGGATTTCCTCTTTGTATTATTATTCTAAGCTAAAAGGAGATAGGATATTGTGTGAGAGAAAAGAGGAAATTACAGCATATTTGTTTTAGGTTGTATCTCTACATTTTGTTGGATAATATAAAAGAAAGGATTGGCTATTTGATTGTGGACTTAGCCCAAATTGGGTGAACCACATATATATGTGTCTCTCTTGTTTTATGTTTTTCTGTGTTTGTGTCTACGCAATAATTTTATGTGTTTCATTTCTATGTTAATTAATTTCTAACAACTGGTATCAGATTTGAAGGTGTTTTTGGTTGATAGACTCGTAGGAGAGAAGTATTCGTAGTTCAAGTGGGAGTAATGGCAGAAGATGATACATTTAGGGTTGAGAAATTTAGGAGTCAAAACTACCAGTTGTTGAAGATGCGCATAGAATATTATATCTATCAAAAATATTTGTGCCTTCCATTGAGTGAAAAAAAAAAGAAGTCGACAAGTATGACGGAAAACGAATAATATATTCTCAACAAAAAGTCACTACGAACAACATGAATGTGTCTAGCAGAATCGGTGACATCCAACATTTCAAAGGAAATGAAAACAAAAGGTTTAATTATGGCATTTTCCAAACTATATGAAAAAACCTTAGCCTCAAATATGGTATTTTTTATGAAGCATCTATTTATTAAGAAGACGTAAGAAGGTGTATCTATTGCTGATCATTTAAATGAATTTAACACAGTTACCAGTTAGTTAAGTTCTGTGGGGATAAAATTTTGATGATGAAGTTAGGGGTCTATTTTTTTATGCTCATTTCCAGAAAAATGGAATGGCTTAGTCATGGCTATTATTAACTTTGTCCCTTGATCTAGTAATTTAAAGTTTGATTATGTTTTGGTGTTATCGTTAGCAACGAAATATGATGGAAAATCTAAAACGAAACAAAATGTAATGTTTTCATTGTAGAGACTAGATGAATAAAACTAGAGAGATGCAAGAGCCCATGACATTGAAGTAATTCAAAGAAAGGCAGATTCAAGTCCAGATCGGGGATAGTGTGATAGAAATGCGGGAAGAAAGGACACCTGAAGAAAGACTACATATCTTGAAATGGGAAAGAAGGATACGAATAACAAGAGAACAATCGTAAATAAAATGTGCTAGGTGATGTGTTGCAATATGATTTTATTCCTTCATTAGATAATAATTGGGTAATTCAACTGATCTTAAATTACTTCGTTAATTTTCAACCAAGGTTTGTGTACTTATGAAGTGCATGTGCATGATATATTCTAGGAATTTTATTTTTGGATGAAATTGATCTAAGTATGCATAAATGTTAGACAATATTAAATATTTTTCATGCACATTTTCTTTTCATTAAATCTACTTCAAAGCCAAATGTTGAATTGTATTTAAAATTAATATATGAATTGAAATCACAATTTATTCTAATTGAAAAATTGAAGGTAAATTTTTAATTTGCATAAAATAAATCCTAATGTTATTTGCAGGAAATAAATCTTAATACTACTTGCATAAAGGAAATATTAACACTATTTACAGAAAAAAATCTTAACACTAATACGCAAAAATAAATACTAATACTATTTTCAAAAAGGAAGTAGCCTGTGAAAAGCAAAATGAATCAAATTAAATTGTAGCTTCAAGGGATTACTAATGTGCACTAATAATAACTGAAAACCATGTATTCATTGTCCACAAAATTTAATTGAGTTATAAAATTTAATTCTGAATGAAATGCATTATGGAAATATATATCTTTGATGTATTTTTATGAGTGCATTATTCATAAAAAAAATAAGGAGTTAGGCTATAAAACAAATAATATAAAATTTGCTATGTTTACAGAGAGAAAACTATGAGAAATTGTAATTTAAATGAAAACTATTTATATTGACAAAGAGAAAAATATGAGAAATTGCAATTCAAATGAAGACTATATATCCTTAAAAGTATCCATTGAGGCCTCCCATGAGTGTAAGTTCGTCACTGATTCAATTGACTCGCTTAACCATGCATTGATTAAAAACAATAGAGTATTATATTAATCGCATAGGTCTCTTGACAAAAGCTTGTAGATAATTAATAACAACAACTATTGTATTTTTGGTTTCGCCTCATAGATTTTGTACATTTCTTTATCAAATTGATCTAACAGTCCTTTCCCGAAAGGAAATTTAACTATTTTGCCATCTAATAAATAATATTGAATTGAAATTCTATCTCCTCCTTATTTTATACTGGAAGATAAAATCATGAGGGATTATTATTGAACATATCATCTCCCGATTGAAAAAATCATTGCCACGCTCGCTTTATCTTTTCCATGATATCTTGTTGAAATATACTTGATTGTTGGAACGTCATAGCCAAAGATGAATTCTAGATCTTTCGACCTATGTATATTTCCAGATCATGAATATAGGTGGAAATCCATGTGTAGAACGATTGTCATCTACAGGTACCTTTCATTTACTCTTTGGTGCATTGAAACCTCTCTAACTATGGAGATAAATGTAGGATTATGCATTAACTATTGAATGAGAAATACTTTGTCGTTTTAGAGATGTTTTAATTATATTTCACAAAGAAAAAATATATTCCTAAACATGGATTATCAATAGCTTTTCGATTCTTGAGTATGTCTATGACGACCTTTTTTAGGTTGAAATTGCAATGAAATGGTCACAAAAAGATAATGGAGAGGAAAAAGGGCAGTAAAATATAAAACAATTTCAGGCTTCAACATTCCCCCACACCAAAGGTTTTGCACATCCTCATGCATCAAAAATTCAAAATTGCTTCCTTCTTTCCTTCAGTTTATAATCTCAGAAGATTTTGCAAGCATATCCAAACTAGTGTTCTTCTTTCTCTTTTTCATTTTGAAGATTGCACTTAGTTTCTTCATTATGATTTAATTTTGTAACTGCCTCTTTTTCTTAGGAATACATTATTTCATTTGATTTTCGTGTTCTTCTTGTACCATTGGAATAGATGCAAAAGTATATTGTCATTCTTGGTCCGTAATATTCCATTCTGTATCTTTGTTGCTTCTTGTTCTTGTGTAAGAAGTTTATTGAGAACTTCTAACTCATATAAATTTCTCTTCAAAGCATCCTCATTTCTATACTCTTTTTCATGAGAATGATTTGACAGAGAGGTTTCACTTAATGTATTCTCTTCGTTCTTAGAAGAGAATTTTACCTTTTGTTGCACTCTTTTTTCTAGGGACTCCATGTAATCATAGATTTCGTGTTGTATTGGATCAATATCTCATGTCTTCCTTTTCAGAACCAATATCTGAGGTGGTATCTTGTAACCTTCCTCTTAGAGATCAACCATTTATGGAGATTGTACATTTGAGATTTTAGAAATTTTCTTGCTTCTTCTCAGTTTTATTTCTAGTTCTTCAATTTTTTAGATATTTTTCCTTTTGTTGTCTTATCAATGTTCTTCTTTTCTGGCTCTAAATTTTCTTTAGTGAGTTTATTACTTGAGTTTCATTTCTTTCTTCTAACATTTTATTTTCCATTTTTTTTTTTACATTTTTGCAAATACTGAGAAATAGGTGTTTCACCTTCAACTGTGTCTTCTAGTGCCTCAGTTCATACTGACCTGAATCTTCCTTTTCATTTTGTTCTTTGCGGTTAGGGTTTGGGAGTGACATGCATCAACTTGTTTTAACGCTTTTACTATTTTATTCTTCCTCAGTTTCTACAAAATTACAGCGGACTATAAAATATTTTAAATTATCTCATTTAGCTTCTAAGAGTGCTTCTATGAATATTTTAATAAGTCCATGATGATAGAGGGAATTATTAAAGGATTTTTATCTCTGTGCACAGTAGAGGCCATATGCTAAGAATATAAAGAAATAAATATGGAAAATTCATTTCATTTCCATCATTAAAATGCATCATAATTCGAGCATGATAAAATAACATGGTTCTAAACCTTCCCTCACAAGTTAACAATTTATGAATAACTAATAGTAAATTTTTCCATTTTCCTTTCAATGTTGTAACTGGAATTACATTTTTAAAGATACAAATGTCCATATAGAGATCTATGAGGAATTTTACCCAGTATTTCTCTTTATTTTTTCTATTATTAAACAAAATCTCTCTGTTTTTGGGTAATTTTGTAGCTTCTTCCATGATGGACTCTATCAGTATAAGTTTGATGTCACGAATTTATGCTTCTACCCCATCAAAAGGTCAATAAAAAATATTTGGTTACTTTTGCCTGATGCCCATAAATAATTTCAAACAACGCAAGCCAACCTACTTGTTTCAATCGTTCTCTCACTTGTTGGTATGCCTAAAGGAACTTGACTCCATTAGGCTCTAATCGGACAATGAAACTTATGGTGGAGAGAAGTCTCAGTCATGAACTATTTATCTCTTAATAAAGGAAATGGAGGGTTGATAAGAAGAAGGCAATAAAATTGGGTGGTGCGGGATATGAAATGGAGTGGAATGATATTAGAATGGAGTTTGTTGGACATTGGTTCAACGCTCCCCGTGTGTTTCGCGACATGGACTAACCGCCTCTCATGGATCCTAACTCTAGTGATTGTAGCGAATACTAATGCCTGTGGGTTTTCGTCTAATCACAATCATGATTCCAACAACTGGTATCAAAGCGACAGGTCTCCAGTTCGAAACTCACCCGTCTCACGTTTCTTTTGGGGTGGGGGGGGGGGGGGGGGGAGATTGTTGGACATTGGTTCAATGCTCCCCATGTGTTTCGCGACATGGACTAACCGCCTCTCGTGGATCCTAACTCTGGCAATTGTAGCAGAGACTAATGCCTGCGGGTTTTGGTCTAACAAAAATTGTGATTCGAACATAGTTCTTGCAGATTATTTAACTTATAATAGGAATAAATCATTTTGCATGATTTCCAATGAATTTTAGATATGATTTCATACGATCAATAATATTTATGTGATTTCAAATGCATTTGATGTGACAAGTTAAGATATGATGATGGAATCGGGATGTAATGGTTATGGTAGTGGGATATAATTTTTAGGAAGTTTGTAAGGTCCTTTAATTACCTAAGCTTTTTAATGAAATCATCTAATGAATTCAAACCGAATGCTCTTGTATCAAAATAATTTAACATACTACAGACCTCATTATGATATTCCTTTGATGTAGATTCTCGCAATGTAAAGTATTTAACATTTTCAGGCTGTATAAATTGCAATCAGTTGTAGGATTGAAGATTAGCTGCAGAATGACAGTAATTCTATTTTTTTTTTATTCCTTGAGATTTTTTTCTCGATCAGAGGAGAATTCCTTATTGCTACTACTTCTTTGGTGATCATTGAAGAAGGTTGGTATTGAGAAGAAATGTTTATTACCTGTAAACATATTAGAAAAAGAGGGATAAAAATACATAGGGGAAGCATAAGGAAATTATGAAAATATAAACTTTCAAGAACTCTTGTTTTTCAGTTAAGATTTTTTCTATAAGCATGCCAAAATTGTTTGTTTGCATGCTTGTGTGTGTGTGTGTGTGTAGATTTATTTATTATTTTGTATACTTTTTAATTGGATGATAAGAAAAATTATAATAAAGTTGGAGAATGGGGAGAAAAATATCCCTTCTTAACCAACTTCAATTCAAAATTTTCTTGCAAATACTTGACAAAATATTCCTTTATTAGTGTTTTATTAGGGAACCTTAATATATGACCATTAACAAGGAAGCTAACGTGTTCATAATCAATAGCTTTGATCTTGACTGCTCCATTTTAAAAAATGATATCTATTTCATAAGTACAAGGCCAATGAGTTTGAAATTTCCCTTGAAAATCTTTGAATTTGGAATAAAAAAGAACAGGTGAGTCACTTGGCTTGAAATTTTTTTCTTTGATAAATTTGTCATTCCATTTTGATTTTTATTTTTCAACTATGTTTTGTCTCTGGATAACATTTTTTTGAATCTCATCTAGGTCATTCAACTGTGTTAGTCTTTGTTTTTGAACTTTCAATAGATCAAGGCTTAATTTAGTAGTTGTTCTAAAGGTGTCCACTTGAAATTCAATTGGAAGAAAAACTTGATTCCCATAGAGAAGATCATAGGGAGTATGTATATTTGTATTTCTCCATGTGTTTGGATATTCCCATAGTGTTTCTAGAAGCTTTTCTACCCAATATTTCCTTTGCAAATGTACAATTTTGGTTAAAATTACATCAAGTACCTTATTGATGGACTCCACTTATCCATTGGCTTATGGATGACATGGAATAGATTTTTGATGCTTGATTTTATATTTCTCCATGATCTTTTGAACCAGATTGGATGTGGATTGAGTAGCTTGATCTATTACAATTTCCCTTGGAAAACGAAAAGGAGTAAATATATCCTCAAAAACAATTTTAACTACAATTTTTTTAGTTGCAAATAAAAGAGGTTTAGCTTCTACCCACTTTGTATCATAATATGTACAAACAAGTATATACCTTATTTTTATACGGAGGATTTATTGGCCCAAAAATATCTAGAGGCCATTTTTCAAAAGGTCCTACAAATATTTGTGGTTGTAGATGCATTTCATATGACAGAATAACCTCTCCATTCTTTGAAAACTATAATATCTTTTGACATATTCTTTGGAATCCATAAAAATAAATGGACAGTAATATCCCAAAAGAAGGATCTTGTAACCAGTTCTTCTTTCAACAAAGTGTTCTCCACAGGGCTCATCATGAGAAGATTTCAAGATTTTTGGTACTTCGTCCTCTCGAAAACACCTTCAAATGATCAAATCAGGTTCTATTTTGTATAATTCTCCATCTATCCAAGAATCAGATGTGTTGGCTTTGATAACTTTTTCTTTTACCTAGCTGATAGTTGTGGAGGTAATTTTCCTGTAGGTAACTAATTACAAATATATGCAAACCAAGGTGTTTTAGTAGATACTGCAAAAATATATTCACCAGGAAAATTATCTTTTAGAGGAACATCATCATCATTATTATTTTTTCATTCTAGAGAGAAAATCAACAACTTTATTTTCTTTTCATGCTCTATCAAGAATATTAATGTTGAATTCTTATAATAACAATAGCCGTATTGTAATTCTACCATTGGTAACTGGTTTTTTCGATATTTATTGCATATTAGAATGGTGTGTTTGAATAAAATTTTCATCACCTGTGATATAATGATGAAACTTATTAATGACATTCACAACAACTAAAAACTACTTTTCTTTTACAGTGTAATTTAACTCTACTGGAGTCAAACTTTTTCTTGTATAATAAATAACGTAAGGGGTTAAAAAAATTTGTTCAAACACAACTCATAAATTTTTATTTGAAGAATAAGTAGAATTTTGGAAAGGAAGAGACCAATTAAGCCCTCTTAAAATTGGTGCTTCAGTAATATTTTCCTTTAATGTCTAAATTATTTTTTAGAGTCAGAGTTCCAAACAAATTCACAATATTTTGTAACTAGTTTGAAAAGTGGAGAGGGCATTTTTGTGAAATTTTATATGAATATTCTATAATAATGATTAAATGCAATAAATATTCTAACATATATTTGACAAACATGAATTCAAATTTTATAAATTACTTCTACTTTAGATGTATCCACTTTAATCGCATCACTTGAAACATGGTGGCCTTGAACAATCCCTTCATTGAACATCATAAAACACTTCTCATGTCTTAATGAAATTTTTTCTTCTTTAAATCTAATAAGAACTTTTTCCAAACTTTCAAGAGCTTATTAGAAAGTGTTTCCATATACAATAAATTCATCCATGTAAAATTCCCCAAAATTATGAATTAGATAAGAAAATATACCTAAAACATCTCTCCTAAATGTTGCAAGTGCATTACATAACCCAAAGGGAACTACCCTCTAGGCATATGCTCCCCATGGATATGTGAAAGTAGTTTTATCTTGATCTTCTGGTGCTAGTTGTATTTTCTTATATCCACTAAAACCATCAAGAAATTAAAAATATTTCTTCCATTCCAAGGTATATAACACTTGATCTATAAAACAAAATGGAAAATTATCTTTCAAAGCATAATTTTTCAATTCCATGTAATCAATACACACTCTCCATTTCCCATTTTTCTTTGGAATAATAACCAAAGGTGGCACCCATTTATTATCCCATATCGGATAAATGATATTTGAATTAAATTTTGTAATTCCTCCTTAAAAATTTCTCTCATATTAGGATTCATACTTCTCTGAGTTTTCTAACTCGTTTGAAATTTTCCTATATGTAAATATGATGCATAAAAATTTTAGGATCAATCCCTTTCATATCAGTATACTCCCATGCATAAGAAAACATATGTGTTCGCAACATATTTATCAATCTCTTCTTTTTAAATTCTTCCAAGTTATTATTAACATGCAATGTTTCACATGGAAAAAATTCTACTTCAGAATTTCCAAACTCTTCCATAGAATGTAAAGCCATTTGGTGAGATGATAAATATTCAATATTCCACTGTTCCTGAAAGATTTGATCTTGCTCACAATATGAAGAGGAATCATTATTATTCAATAAATTTATGAATTGATCTTCTTCATCTAATTGTGAAAGAGTAAAATTGGTTTTATATCATCAAAGTATTCATTATCATCATGTATCTGACTTTCAATTTATACTTCAGTTACTTTTTTATAGGTGGATATAATGTGAATTTGTTAGCGGATTTTCCATCAGAAACATACATGTTACCACATATAGAACTTATAAATGCATCATTTGTAGTTAGCCAAAGTCTACCAAGGATAAGTGGATGGCCTCCTAAATTATTCTTGGGAGTTAAAATAATGAAATCAATAGGATATTCCAAAGAATCTAGAGAAACAAACACATCTTCCAATATACCATATGGTTTTATAACAAATCTATCTACTAATTGTAACAATGTAGGAGTATATTGAAGATTAGGAAGCTTTAATTTCTCCATTGTGTTTTTAATCATAATATTGATGGTTTCTCCTAAATCAGGAGTATATTGAAGATTATGAAGCTTTAATTGCTCCATTGTTTTTTTAATCATAATATTGATGGTTTCTCCTAAATCAATAAATGTGTTTGGAATATAAATAACATTGATATGAATTTTTACAATGGGGCTACCTGGATCTAGATATTTTTGAACAATCGACTTCCCCATCATAATATCAACAAATTTTCCTACCAATTGGGTCGTTTTGACATATTTTATTTTTCTTTGTGCTTTCTTAATGCATAGCTCCTTAATAGTTTTTGTAAATATTGGAATTTCCTTTATAGCCTTAAGCAAATGGCTTTTGATGCAACTATTATTAAGTTCATCTACCATATCATAATATGGGGAACCAATTTTCCTTTCTATTCCTTTAGAAATTTTAGTACTTTCAGGAAAAGGTTGTTCTGCTACGGGAACTGTAGGAACTTGTTTTTCTTTCTCATATCTTAATTGTATAGGAACATCTTCCTTTAGAGGAGTCTTTTCTTGATCAAGATTTGCATGTTTTTCATGAAATTCATCCTCTTTAGATTTTTGGAGGGAAATTGTTGGTGACTTCTATCCCAAAATCCTACCATATATAAGATAAACATCATTTAGACCTAATGGGGTTATCATAAAATCTTGAAAATTTTGAACTTCAATATTATAGACAATTTGTTGGTTTTTATTATTTTTATTTGGGAGCGGTTGGGGAGGTAGTTGAATACATTTTTGAGGGAATGGTAATGAAAGTTTTTTATATGGATTTTGTAATTGAGGGGATTGGTTTGCTTGAGGAGGATAATATTTTGGTGGAAAACAAGAATAATGTTGTTGGAATTGAGGATATTGAGGATTTATTCCATAAGGATTTTTCAAGCTTTATGCCCAAGATGGATTTTTAGGTTGTGGGGGCAGATGTTTCAAAGGAATGGGCGTAATCCAATTATTCTATGGTTGTGCATATGATTGAGTATTAAAAGGATGAATCATATTTAGTTTTCTATTTTTTAATGGCCTTTTACAAACAAAACACAGTGATTCAACTTGGCTTGTTCTAGCATCATCTTGACAAACAGATTTAAGACCATGTATTGAGGGGAATTCCTTTGTATCATGATATTCTACGCATCTGAAAAAAAATTCTATACTATCAAGGGGAAAGTATATCAACTCGTGTCGTTTTCAACATTTGGGACTAAAAATAGATAATGCAAAATTCTCAATTGTTTTCTTGTTATGTATCTTAAGAGTATCTAGTTTCACACTAAGACCCCCAACGATATATATTTTTACATTATCAAGAAAATTTCCTATTTTCGCTATACCTATTGTTCGAATTGAATATTTACTAATTCTTGAAATAACAAGATCTCTTGGTTTTTTACCAGTTCTAGCCTTCCCTCATAAAATATGTTGACACGAATCAGAGATTTCACAGAATACAAGTTGAGAAACATATCCTTTTCCCATTAAGTTAAGAAGGCCAATCCACTCAACTCTTATGGATTTCAAAAAAATATCTTTTAATGTCACACCATCTAATTCATGCATCATATCCCTTTTATCATTATAGGAAACTATTTCAACTAAGTCTTCAAGTATTTCATCCTCTTTTTGCATCATCTTAAAGACTTCATCCTTAAGGTTACAGGGCATTCAATAATCGTTATATTTTTCTAAGAACACTCTTTTCATTTCTTCCCATGTCCTAATAGTATGTGTTCCTAGTACCATGAACCATTTAAGTGCTCCATCCTTAAGAATGGCTAGAAATAATTTCAATGTATGAGTATCAAGTAAGTAGTCATAAGACGTACATAAAACATCAAACTCAAAAATAAATGTTTCTGGATCCTCATTTCTTAAACCATGGAAATTAGGGAGGATTAAAGGTGAAATATTTTTTATTGTGGATGTGGTATCTTCATCAAAGATAGGAAATCGATAAGGATTTGGGTCTCTTCTTCCTCCTCTACCACCTCGTCCTCCACCTCCTCCATTATTTTATACTCGTCCGCCTCTTCCAACTCCAATCCCAAGTTCATAATTTAAATTGTGTAGTTCTCCTTCTCCTTTCCCTAACATTGTATATTCTTTAGAGCTAATATGAATTTTTATGATAGAATTATCTAGCTCCTCTTCTGGTTCCTTTACTACTGTTATAATAGAATATTTTTCCTCTTATTCACTAAGTACCTCTATTTATTTTCCTAAGAGTGGTTCTCATGTTGAAGAGAAAATTATTACTCCTTCTGTTGGGGTTGTAGGTTCTTCAACTATAGCTTCAGTAGAAGAAGTTCGTGAATATCTTGGTTGGATTTCAGACCTATGCACCTCGTGTAGTCTATGTCCACCTCTGAATGATGGAATGTGAGTGCACTGGATGGTGTGGCACTACGAGGTCTAGTGGGAGTGAGTGGTGATGTTGGAATTGGAATTTTTCCTCTACTTACGAATATAACCCTAGAATCCCTTTATCTATGCATAAATGATATTTATCATGCTTTAATTATTCTTATACAAAGTCATCTTCATCTAAAATGATATGAAAAATAAAAATTAAATCCCATTTACACTTCCCCTGAAACGACATTAAAATTTTGGGTATCTCAATTGATCTTACATAGCTCATTAATTGTTAACTAAGGTTCGTGTAATTGTGAAGTGTATGTGCACCATAAATTCTAGAAATTTTATTTTTGGATGAAATTTACCTAAGTATGGATAAATGTTAGACAGGATTAGATATTTTTCATGCACATGTTCTTTTCATTAAATCTGATTCAAAGCCAAATGTCAAATTTTATTGAAAAATAATCTATGACGTGAAATCAAAATTTATTCTAATTGCAGAATTGAAGGTCTATTTCTAGTTTTCATAAAATAAACCCTTATCCTATTTGCAAGAAAGAAATCTTAATACTACTTGCATAAAGGAAATATTAACACTATTTGTAGAAAGAAATATTAACACTAATTTTTAGAAATAGATACTAATGTTATTTGAAAAAAAGGAAGTAACTTGTGAAAAGGGACATGAATCAAATTAAATTGTAGCTAAAGTGATTACTAATGTTTTCTAATAAGCTCTAAAAATCATATATTCATTATCCATGAAATTTAACAAAGTTATAAAATTAAATTATGAATGAAAAGAATTATCGAAATGTTTTTTTTTTTAATGTTTTTTTATGAGCTCTATATTGAAAAAACAATAGGGAGTTAGGATAGAAAAAAAAATGAAATGAAATTATCTATATTCACAGAGAGAAAACTATGAGAAATTTCAATTCAAATGAAAAATATGTATGTTGATAGAGAGAAAGCTATGATAAATTGTAATTAAAATGAAAACTATCTATCCTTACAACTCTCTAGGGGACCCGCTTGTGAGTGTAAGTTAATGACTGATTCAAATGACTCACTTAGCCACATATTTATTAAAAAAAATAGAGTATTATATTAATCAAAAGGATCTCTTAAAAAAACCTTGCAGATAATTAACAAAAACAACTATTGTATTTTTGGTTTCGCCTCATGACTTTTATACATTTACTTATCAAACTTATCTAAGAGTCCTATGTCGAAAGGAAATTAAACTATTTTGCCATCTAAGATGTAATATTAAATCGAAACTATATATCCTCATTATTTGATAGTAAAAGAGAAAATCATGAGGTATTCTTATCAAATATATCATTTCCCTATCAAACAAAGCATCTCCACGCTTGCTTAATATTTTTCATGATCTACGACTGAAATTTGATTGACTGTTGGAATGTCATAGCCAAATTTGACCTCTAGTTTGACTCCTAGATATCTTTACCTTTGTATATTTTGAGGTCATGAATATATGTGGAAATCCATGTGTGGAACAATTTTCATCTAGATGTACCTTTCATTTACTCTTTGGTGTATTGAAACTTGTCTACTATGGAGATAGTTGCAAAATTCTACATTAGTTGCAGAATGAGAAAGATTATGTATCTGTAGAAATGTTTCAATTTTATTTCACAAAGAAACAATAGATTCTAAAACATGGATGATAAATACCTTTTAGATTCTTGAGTATTTCTATGACGACCTTGTTTACACTAAAATTGCAGCTAAATGGTCACAAAAAGTTAAATTAGAGGAAAAAGGGTAGTAAAAAAATTAGAAAAGAATATTATTGATTCCTAAATGGTAAATTCATGGTCCTAATTCCTTGGCAGACCTCATAAGAAATAGTTTCATGATTATGTTCAAGGATATTTTGGACAGGTTCATCAAGGTGATGATAAACCCTATAAAATAATTGGAATGGGTAAGGTTTTTATAAAGCAACAAAATGGAAACCAATGTCTATTAAAGGATGTAAGGAATGTTCCAGATCTAAAGAAAAGTATAATTTCGTAAGGTAAATTTGGAGGTGAAGGGTGTGTAACTATAACTTTTATAGAAAAAGTTGGGAAGTTCACTAAAGGAGCCCTCATAATACCAAAAATGAGAAAAGTTCAGTACATTTTATTTATGCAATGGTATTTCTAATTTTTTTTATTCTTTCACCTCCACAAGAGAAGATACGAGACTCTGACATCATAGAAATTGGCACATGAGTGAGAATGGGATGTAGATTGTTCGCTCAAGAAATTTATTTCTAGGATTGAAGAATTTTGATTTGGATTTCTATGAAAATTGTGTTTACGGAAAATAGAATAGATCCATATTTATGAGAACTGGGAAAGAAAATAAGATTGAAAAAATAGATATTGTTCATATAGATTTATGAGGACTTGCTCAGGCATCATCTCTTGGTAGCTTTTGTTATTATGTTACTTTTCTTTATGATGCAACTAGGAAAACATAGATTTATTATATTCAGAATAAATCTGATTTATTTGATACTTTCAAGAAATGGAAATATTTTGTTGAGAATGAGCCATGAAATAAGTTGAACTGCATTAGATAATACAATAGAGGTGAATACTACAACAAATATTTTGATAACAACAATTCATGGCATGGAATTCGTAGAGAGAAAATAATTCCATCAACACCACATGAAAATGGCATGTCAGAAAGGATGAAAAATAAAATCATGGAGCATACAAGGTGCATGAGATTTCATGCAGGATTTCCCTTAAACTTTTGGGTAGATGTTGTATATATTGTTGTTTATATAATAAACAAAGGTCCTTCAAGTTCCTTTGATGGTTGTATTCCTGAGGATCCATGGACAGGTAAAAAGGTAAACTACGCATTTTTACAGACATTTGATTGTGAAGCCTTTGTCCACGTTAATAAAGAAAATGGAACAAATCTTGAGGAAAAATCGGAGAAATGTACCTTTACTGGATATCTTATTAATGATTTTGGTTATTGATTGTATGATTATTAAAATCACAAAATCGTTAGGAACAAAGATGTAATATTCAATGAAAAGGTCATGTATAAGGATCAGATGTAGGGAAAGAAACAAGAAAAGGAAAACAAAGAATACATAGTTCTTTATGAGATCAAAGAAAAATTAAATGTGTTTGCAAATCATAATGATCAACAACAACAAAAAACACAATTGAAATGAACACCGTAAACACCTGAAAGTGGTGTTAGAATATGTACCAGGATAAGTAGACCCCCTAAATGATACTCTCCTTCATTATATTATGTATTTTTGATTAATCATTGTGAACCGGAAACATATGAAGAAAAAATGCAAGTAGAAACGAGGAAGAAGTTGGAACAAGCCACAGATGAAGAGATGGACTCCTTGATGCATAACCAAACTTGGGACTTAGTCAAGTTTCTTGTAGGTAAAAGAACATCATAGAATAAATAGGTTTAAAGGTTGAAGGATGAAGATGGAGGTAAAAAAAGGTATGATACTATACTCATGGTGAAGTGGTTTTCCCAAAAGAAAGGTATAGACTTCGATGAAAGTTTTTCTCCTATTGTTAAAATGACTTCAATCAGAACTATTTTACGTCTATTGGAAGTATAATATTTGTATCTTGGGTAGTTATATTTAAAGAAAAGCTTTCTCCATGGGGATTTGGAGGAATAAATATATATGTAGCAGGCACAAGGGTATGAGGTAAAAGGGAAAGAGAAATTAGTGTGCAAATTGAAGAAGAGCTTGTATGGCTTAAACTAGGCTCCAAGGTAGTGGTATCTAAAATTTGATAGTTTTATCTCTAAAAAAGGGTGTACTAGATGTGTCTTTGACAATTGTGTTTATCTTAAATAGAAAAATGATGCGAGCTATATTATATTTATATTATATGTAGATGACATGCTTGTTGGAGGGTCTAACATGAAGGAAATAAATGTGCTCAAAGGAAAGTTGTAAAATTCATTTGCAATGAAGGATTTCGGTGTTGTAAAAAAAATCCTTGGTATGAGAATAACTAGATACATGAAAAATGTAAAATTAACATTGTCTCAGAGTGAGTACATAGAAAAGGTGCTGGAAATATTTAATATGAAAAATGATAAACTAGTTAGTACACCTTTGGCTATCCATTGAAAATTAAGTAAGGATGTGTGTACTAAGACTTAGGAAGTGATGGATTATATGTGTAAATTTTCATATGTATGAGTAGTTAGAAACTTAATGTATGAAATGGTATGCACAAGGCTTGCTATTTCACCTGCAGTGGGATTTGTAAGTAGGTATATCGAAAATCAAAGAAAATAGTGTTGGATAATAGTGATGTGGATTCTTAGGTGTCTGAGAGGTATCACACATCAAGAATTATGCTTTGATGGTTCAAACATTTCTCTATTGGAATATGTTGATGTAGATATGGTATGTGATAGATATAACATGAGGAGCACCATAGGGTATGTATTTACTGTAGGTAGAACAAATTTCATTAGTTTTTCAAATTGCAAAACACTTTTGCACTTTCAATAATGGAAGGAGAGTATGTTTCTACTACAAAGTCTAGTAAAGAAATTATTTGGTTACAAAGTTTTATGGATGAATTAGACAGGAAGCAGGAGATGGGAAACTTATACAGTGAAATCTATAGAGGCATTCATCCCGCAAAGAACTCAACATTTCATACAGTCAGTGCTAGAAGATGGAGAGTTGAAGTTGGAAAAGATACAAAATTATGAGAATACTCAGTTTAACGAGATTATGCTTAGTTTCAATTGGTTTTCAAGTATGATGGTAAAGATGAGAAACAACCAAATCCAAGTGGAGTCATCATCCCACAAGTGCAGCAATGATGGACTTTATATAATCATTATCTAAGTGGGAGATTTTTGGGTGTGGAGCCTAATTATCTTCCTAATTATTCATAGGTTTTTAGTTTTAGCTGCATTGGATCCCCGTTCCTAATGAGGTTGAAATATCTCCCGTATGATTTTTTTCAGGGGAGTGTAGGGCTAGTCTATGGAAATTTTATGGGAACCCCCCCACCCACTCACAGGTTTAGGGGAAACTCCCCCAAAGCTAAAAAATGATGAAAAATTTCCTTCTAGAATATTGTAATTTCATAGCCAATCTAGGTCATTCATTAGGTAGCTGATATAGCTGTAGAAGTTATGTTAATTTAGGGTGTTTTTCCCATAGAAGGAAACCCTTGTTTTACATGAGGGAATTTTATTGTGATTGTGTATTCTTTTTCTGAGCAAAAAAGAGAGAGGATATTGTGTGAGAGTGAAGAGAATTACAACAAATCTATTTTAGGTTGTGTCTATTAATTCTGCTAGATAATATAAATGGAAGGATTGGCTGTTTTTGCATGGACGTAGCCCAAATTGGGTGAACCACGTATTTTTGTGTCTCTCTTGTTTTATGCATGTTTGCTTGTGTTTCCACAATATTTTTATGTGTTTCATTACTCCATGAATTAAATTCTAACACTTCTATTAATAACAATTAACCCTCTTACATCTTCTTATCTAAAGTAACTTCAATCCCATATTGTCTCTACATTTATATTTCACTTTTAATATTTTAGTCAAGTAATGGGTATAATATTCCTCTATGATTTATGATTTCACTTCTCCTACATACTTCTGATATCAATAAATATGATCATATTACAAGTTTAAACAATATTCAAATTCATTTTGTTTATCAACATCTCATATATGAACTTCACTAAAATATTTCAAAAAGATAATTCATATTCAGAAATTTGTATATGTAATCCTATTTCAAATTATAATCTAGGTTACCATAGTAATTGAAGGAGTAATATACATAAAATCTACTTTATTACCCCATAAATCCAATGCACATCCCATCACTTCCATTCATAGAATCTATAATCTCCATTTATGCATGCACTATTTTCTTCTAGAGTTAATTAAATTCTCATGTACTTATAGTACCTTCTGATTTATTCCTCTTTTAATTTGAAAATAGTGTCTATGTAATTATAAATCATGCATGCAAAAAGAATTCGACTTTCTATAAAACATAAAAGTTACAGTCAACTTAGAATCATGTCTCCTAGCATTTAATATATTTTTAACATACTTTTGTAGACATACAACAAACCTTTATACAACAATTCAAATCCATTGATCTATTTACCATCTAGAAATTATATTCAATCTCTTTCCATTCATTTATAACTAGAAATCATCACATAAGTGAAAGATAATTACTATAGGAGGATTCCTTACACTATTAACCATGTCATATGTTTATGCATGAGATCCATTCTTATTTATTAGAAGACTTTAACACAACTATGTATATCATATTTTGTACCTGCATTCTCACCATATACTTCTAGCCTATTATGTCGTTCCATACCAACAATAAATTAAATAATAAAGAGTAGAATAAATAATCATAAATTTTGTTAGCCACCTATAAAATTTGTTATAGAAAAAGGTGGCTAAAACTTTTTGGAGCCTTGAAGGAACAAATTTTATTGCTAAAAAGTGTAGGCTCTTGAAGACTCTTGAAGGCCTCATGCCTCTGTCCAAATATTCACTGTTGTTTCCCTTTTTTATACTCAGGAATTCTGTTGATTTCATGGGAAAAGACTGTTGTAAAATCATCATTTTCCCCACCCTCAACTCAAAACTAAACTTCATTTTTCTTCCCCTTTTTCTTTCTCCATAAAATTCCTCTGATTTTCATGGTTTCCCTTATCCCATTCGTTAAAATCCTCTTTACATAGTTTAACACTCATTTTTAAACTATACCGAAACCCCCAAATCCAATGCAAAACCAGAGAAAATCATAAAAAATCATATTTTTGTGTAAGGGTTTAAGCCCCCTTCCGCCAAAATCATAAACCACTTCCCCCAAATGCCCACACCCTAGAGCCAGGTTCTAAACCCCTCACAACACTTATCTCATCGCAAACATCCAAGTGCGCAAGTCCTTTTGCCATGACAAAAACTCCGATGCGATTAAGTCCCGTGTTTATAAACCCCGATCATATTATTTCTCCATGTAACCCATGGGCCCGCCTTCGGCACTTAAAACATTGAAAAAATCCATTCTCGATCCATTTTTTTCTTTATAAATTGAAAAAACCCTTTTATACAATGTTTTGATCTAAACACGCCGAGAGATGATTTTTAAATGAAAAATGGGTTGATTGAAAGACCCCATCAAAACTTCTGATGCGATTAAGATCCATATGTATAAACCCTGGTTCTTTGTTTTCTTTGTAAAACCAAGCGCAAAGGCCAAAGCACTTACCGCATCGGAAAATTTCAAAGGGTTGATTGTAAAGACCCGCATCAAAACTTTCTGATGCGATTGCGTCATATATATATAATTCCACCCCTCCGATTACATTGGCCTGATCGCATCGAAAAATTTTGTGAGGCTCCTCTGATTGTGTTCATTTGAAACCTCCAATTGCAATGGCCCGATCGCACCATTGCATCGGCCTTTCCCCGATCGTGCAATCGCATCAACCCTCCCCAATCGCTCAATCACATTGCATTTTTTGATCGGTGTGTTTGTTTGTTCCTCCCAATCGGCCATCCCTCTGATTCACTCTCCACCGTGGATCTGATCCTCAGATCAAAGGCCCGCGCTCAATCGCATCACAAGTTTTCAGCGCTGTGCAAATTCTTTCCCCGCCGATTGAATGCCTCCGATTGCATCTGGACCGTCCGTTCGATCTCATCTGATAGCTCGTGTTCCTCCCAAAACCCATTTCGATTTTTAATTGATTATCCCTCCACCTAAGGTTTTTTAACCTGTTTTCTTTGTATTTTTGCTATTTCTCTATTATACATCCCGGATTGCTCCTAACCGTCAATCTCTGCAGATCGATAGATCTAACTTATTACTTCCCTCTGCTCTCCTTTTTAACCTTCTCTTGGCTAATCTCCATCATTGGATGATGCCATCCAATGGCTACGCTCCTCCCCACGCCCTTTGAAGAAGTTAAACCCATAAGGCAGGATTTCTTAATACTTTGTGTGTTTTGCAAGATTAATGGTTTTCCATTATATTGAACAGAGGCCGAAGGCCGGGAAAGACGTTTCTCGTGCCTTTGATTTATCAACGGAGACCATTCGCGGGGTTTGAATTCCATGTTTCATCGATGCTCCATGGGCATTGATACCGTTTGAGCCCTGTGCGGCCTGCACATCAAAAAGACACTATGTTATTAAATCACAAATTAAAAGAGTATCAATGTTGAAGATAGAACACAGCAGAATAAATATTGAAGACAAATTTGGGGATTACGACTAAGATTTATTATTAAAAGCCTAATCCTCCAAATTAAAACACAGTTAAAAAAAAATCATAAGTGTTCAACAGACAAAAAGGCCTCCACCACCACATCTGGGGAAAATTTCTCCCTCCCAGCTACCACAAAGCCACCTGTGCCTCAAAGCATTCAAACAGAGGCCGAAGTTATTGAGCAAAATCAGATATTCGCCTCAGCGCATCCAGAGAGTTACTTCTGCGAGGAACTTAATGCAAAAAATATCTACAGAGTTACTCCAACATGACACAGAGCCTCGAAAGTAAACAAAAGCTCCCACCGAGCTTAATATTAAATGTAAAACATTAATACAGACAAAAACCTGTAAAATTCTCAATCGAGCCCCTCAAAGGCCGAGAAGCCATTAAGACTGTATTAATTATCTTGGGAGATCTTTTATTTAGATCTCACCTCCTCATTCTTCTATAAATACTTCTGTAGAAGATGAGAAACGATTGGTTGCAGAACTTTGAAATACATTTGAGCTTAAACTTCTAATTGTAGATAGTGTCCACTGGCCCTTGGAGCTCTGCTTGTGATAGATAAGTTAGGCTGAGATGACTCGAAGATGACTGCTGAACTGAAACATTGGACTTGAAGACTGTAACTGGTTTGACATCAATAAAAATCTTTTTCTTGGGATCCTAGTCTATATCACTGGTGAAGTGCCCCTTCCTTCGTTATTGTTTTTCCTTCTATGTATGCCATATTTTTCACTATTCTCTGATAAAGAAAAGCATTTATAGAGTTAGGATTTACTGTTTACCAGTACCCTTCTCTCACTGATAAGCTTTATCTCAATGTTTTCCTCCAATTTGTTTATTTAAGAATGATTCAATACAGTTTAAGCAGTTAGGAATGTTGGCATTCCCTCGTCCTACTTTTTTCTTTAAACATTATTCTTGAAGTTATTTTCATCATTTTCTAATTAAAGTTAGACTAGAAAAGTGATGGTTTGCCCTGTTTATAGTTTCTATTCTACAAAGGTAGATTCTGAAGGTTTCCCTTAGTGTTGGCCGAAAGCAGATTAGGTTTAAAAGTACCTTACCTTATCTTAGGTTACATTTTGTTTCTCTTATATGCCTTCATACTTTCTGAAGGTAATTATGCAGATTACTGGATTGTTTGTCAATTAAGCTACTTTAATACAAACTTACCCAAGAAGTTTATGGTTAGCCCTGTTCTTGGTTGGTTTTAAACAATTACTTAAGAGGCTTTTCTTGTTTGGACTGACTATAAATTCCTTGTGATATTATTATCAGTTTCCTCCCCTCCAACACTTTATTGTTTCCATTCCATCATTTTAATCTCAATAATCTTGTGATATAGATGACTTTCCCCTTGGATCACTCTTGATGTTTTTGTTCAATTAAAGCCCTGATATGACTCCATAGCCCAATGGACTAAAAACCAGCGTTATATCTATATTTTAAGACAAATTTGTTCTATTCACTTGCAACTTCTCACCTTTGAAACTTTTTGCACTTAGAACTTTCTCCTCAAAAAACAATCATGCTCAACCATCCAAAAAACAAAACAAACCCTTGGCCTTCATAACTAGCATAATATCATTACCCAAAACTTCAAAGACAAACCCATCTTTGCACTTATTGGAGAGATCCCTCTCAGGATTCAGGAGGGATAGATCCTAGAATCCCAAAGTGGTTGAAACAATGTTGTTTCTATGATCGGACTTTGCCAATCTTGCTGATTACAGATTCCTAACATTTCTGGCGACTCCACTGGGGACTTCCCTTAAAATAAATAAAACTTTGAGAGTAAAAAGCATCCTTTTCAAGAACTACCAAACAATGGTAATCATGATAAAACTTGTTGAATTAGTGACAAACTAGGCAAACCCTAGGATTCTCATAAAATTTTATCTAACCTTGAAAAATCAGCTGGCTTAGCCATAAGAGTAGACTGTCTTTGTCTCATGACCGTAGCTAATTTTTGAAATAGAGTTAGGATATTCTTAGAAACCACATAATTGAAAAATAACTCAGAAAACCTAAAAAAAAAATTCAGATTGGTATTCAGTAAACATGGTGGTGGACCATAAAACCGTTTACCTCTGAAAAGAGCTAAAAACTTCCACTTGGTGACTCCACAATCCTTAACAGACCTTAAGACTCCACTGGGAAGAACCTTTGTCATTTTAATATCATCCAAACTCAGTTAGAGGACTGTAGGATTAAATTTTGTCTAAACCGACGAGCTAACCTCTTAAAGATTGTCATACCTGGTTGAACTTCCTCTATTTATTTGGGTCTAAAAAACACAGCATAGTGGCTTCTAGAAAGATTCATACTAGAGCCTACCCAGACCCTGATCCACCTGAAATAGTCGGTAACCCACAAAGTATCCTTAGGAAGTCTCCTAGGATTAAATTATCAACTTTTTTCAGATCACCCTTGAGAGCTAATTCAGTTCCCGAAAATCTTACAGCTCTACAACAATCACAATCTGACTTAGTAAATCCATTTAGAACTAGGTCATTTGATGATATAATCTAGCTAGACTCTGAGTCTTCACTTTCATCCCTGGAGACAAGTGAATATCCTGGTAGTAGAGAAACAACACCTCCTGATTTGCATTTCCTTCACAATTTAGGTGTCTCTCATCCAATATCAGCTCAGCAATCTACTGTTGTTCCATCCACATCCCTTCATCCTTCATCCACTATTCAAACCACTCCACTTCAGCCCACTTTCCCTTTTGTTAATCCATCCCTTTTGAATCCACCTACACCACATATCATGGCAGCATGGTATGCTCCCTTAGTACTTCCTATACCATTAGTAAATCTCCCATAGGACTATCAGTCCAAAATTCCATTATATGATGCTATTAATGTTACAAATGCATCAAAACATGTGGATAAGATGAATGACTACTTTGACAGAAATGAAATTGATGATTATTCTGTCAAGCTTAGATTATTTGCTCAGAGATTAGGGGGAGAAGTAAGAAAATGGTTCGAAGGCTTAACCCCCCATAGTATCAATGATCTCCAAGCCTTCCATCAAACATTCTTAAACAAATGGAAAGTAAAGAAAAACCCTCTCTAATTCCTTTCTGACTACAAGAACCTCCATAGAAACATTGGGGAAAGTGTGCAAGCTTATTGCACTAGATTTAACAGTGTGTATAATGCACTTTCCCCAGAACTAAAACCTCCAAAAGGCTCAGCTTTAAAAAAATTTCCTGAAGGGTTTGACCCTGAGATGGCCTATCAGCTGAGGGAAAGAGATCCTGCAACCCTTGAAGAGATGCAAAAGGGTTCTCTTTCTGTGGAAGTCAACTTAATGGAAAAGAGAGAAAGAATGAAAAATGAAAAGAGAGTGTCCTTTAGAGAGGAATATTCACCCTCTACTTCCAACTCAAAGATGGAGAGAATGATGGAAGGCATGATGAAAGAGATGAGCATAATTAAGAGAGCACAATCCAGTCAAAACCAGACTGCTCCTCAAAATAGAAACCATAACCAAAACCAGAATTTTAGAAGGAATCAACCTCCAAATAGACCCAGGGAAGATGATCAGCAGATCACTCCACCCTTTCATTAAAACTATGTAAGTGAGGTTGAAGAAACAGATGAAATAACAGAGGAGGATGATATCAACATGCTGGGGGTAGATAATGATGACTTTGATATTCATTATGATAGAAAACAAGGTCTATACACACCTTATGATGACAGAAGAGATGATGATGAAAATTATTATCAAGACATGGAAAATGTCATCATACAATCTCAAAAAGAATATGCCCTTAGAAGAAAAACCAGTCAACAAACCCCCAACAACAAAACCTCTGACAAATCTTCACAAAACAGCACTACGACCAGGCCTAAAATTGTCAAACAAAACGAAAACATAGTAGCTGTAAATTATGGTAATGACAAAGAGAAAGACACTCAAAACAATGAAAAACAGAGTGCATACATTAGTAGTACTAACATCTCGGCTAGTACTCCTGTTTAAACCATTTTCTCAAATGTAAATAGGATAAATCAGCAAGCTAATATTGCTGATAAAGTGACAGCTAATAAGGCTGAGACCAACGCTTTAAAAGGTCACATTCCTTTCAGCCTGGAGAAGGAAATTTCCAAAATCAAAATCTCTATTCCCTTGGCTGAGTTAGCGTCCCAGCATGTATATAGGACCCAAATTTTGAAGTCTTTAAATATAGAGGAAAATGAGGATACAGTCAATGTTAATGATGACCAACCCAAGCTTATTTTTGGTCCAAATATTGAAGGTATGTATCAAGAGGGACCTGTTCCTCCCTTTTATGTGAGTTTAAACGCTCATGACAAAATTTTTCACAACGCTATGCATGATTCCGGGGCTTCTCATAATTTAACGCCTAAAGCTGTGATGGAGAACCTTGGTCTAGAAATCACCAGACCTTATAAAGATCTGTACTCCTTTGACTCAAGCAAAGTAAAATTTTTAGGATTAATCAAAGACCTCTGCATTAGCTTAGCATAGATCCCAGCCAAATGTTTAGTCATGGACATTGTTGTGGCTAATGTGCCCCCAAAGTATGGAATGTTATTATCTAGATCTTGGGGGGCTAAGTTATAGGGGACTATGCAGATGGACATGACCTATGAGACTATCCCTATTTTCAATCAGACGAGAAGACTTTACAGGGAGTCTCATATGAAATACATAGTTACAAGTCAAGACAGACCGCAAAAATCCCCTTTATACTCTATAAACACAGGCCTTGATTCATTTATCATTTTTAATGATGAGATATTGGATGAACAAGTCACTTTAAATGAACTAATGGCCGACAAAGAGGAAGAAGAAAACAACGTAGGAATGTCAAAACAGGTTTCTGCTCTTGAAAGTATTTGCAAACCCAACGCAGGTCTTGAGCTACAAGTCATGAGTCCATTACTCTTAAACCTTGACAGTCGAGCAAGCATCCCTCAAATAAAAGAAAATCTTGGGGAATCAAAACAATTACAACTAAGTGTTGATATTCAACTACAATCAAGAAACACGTTAGGTATAGAGGAAAACCACCAAACAGATGTAACCGAAAATAGTCCTGTATGGAGTATGCACTTTGACGGATCCTGCACTAGGAACAATGCTGGTGCAGGGGTTTGGATTTGCAACACTGAAAGAAACCACATAGAAAGTCTTTCCTGTATATTAAATTTCCAGTGTTCAAATAACATAGCGGAATATGAATCCCTTCTTTTAGGCTTATGATTGTTGAAGAATTTAGGAGCCAAAAGAATCAATGTGTATGGGGATTCAGAGTTAGTCATTTGGCAAGTCAATGGGGAGTATAACGCAAATCATCCTAGACTTAGTGCCTACCGAAATGATGTCATGGACATTTTAAAAACATTCGAGGAGTCCAAAATTATTTTTGTCCCAAGAAAAGGAAATATTACGGCCCACAATTTAGCCTTTGAAGCTAGAACATGCTTAACGCCATACGAAACCAAAAACTGTACAACTCAGATAAAATTTAAACCAGTCGTTCCTGATAAATAAAAATATTGGCAGGTGTTCAACGAAGACAAACAAATAGAAGACTTCATGCAGTTCAGAAACGAATTCGAACTACCAAGTTCAGATTCAGATTATGAAACCGACTGCCCTAGTGAAGAAAATTTTCTTGATGAAGAAGAAAGGTCTCCTGAACTTACTAGTATAAACATGTTATCTAGCAAACTTGAAAACGAAACAGAAATGAATGCAGAGTTTGAAACAGAGGAGTTAGAAACTCTGCACTCTAAAGATGAAAGTTTGCCTAAGGGTCTGGCCCCTTTAGAAGAGTTGTTCGATTTTAACGATGTGGAAAATAAACCAAAACTGGAACCTGTAGATACTGAAGTGGAAGAGTGCAATATAGGAAGTGAAATTAAACCTATGATGATTAAACTGTCTAAGAATTTACCATCTCACATTAAACTCAAATACATAGATATGTTTAAAGATTTTTCTGATGTTTTTGCATGGAGTTACGAAGATCTTAAATCCTATGACACTGAAATAATACAGCACAAAATCCCTCTCAAAGAAAACAAAAAGCATTCAAACAGAAGTTGCGCAGAATAAACCCTGTCTAGTTGCCTTTGGTTCAGAAGGAGATCATGAAAATGTACAAGGTTGGTATTATTGTCCCTATTATATATTCTGAGTGGGTGTCTAATCTGGTGTCGGTTAGGAAGAAAACTGGAGAGATTAGGCTTTGTATAGCCTTTAGAGACTTAAACAAAGCTTCATTAAAGGACAACTACCCTTTACCTAAGATGGATCATATTTTACAAAGGGTGGTAGGGTCTAGGAGATTTTCTTGCTGGATGGCTATTCGGGGTACAATGAGATCTTAGTTCACCCTACTGATCAATTAAAGACAACCTTTACTACACCATGGGGCACTTTCATGTATGTGAAAATGCCTTTTGGTCTAATGAACGCTGGAAAAACTTTTCAAAGACCCATGGACATAGAATTCTTGGAAGAACTGGGCTTCTTCATCATTATCTATCTTGATGATGTTACTGTGTTCTCAAAAACAGATGAAGAGCACTTAGAACATCTAAGAAATTTTTTCGAGAAATGCAGAAAGTTTGGGATATCTGTAAACCCTGAGAAGACACTATTTGGTCTCCAAGAAGGTAAACTTCTTGGGCACATCATTTTATAAGAGGGTATTAAGATAGATCCAAAGAGGATTGAGGCAATATTGCAAATTTGTCATCCTCAGAACATCAAGGAGTTGCAATCTTTCATTGGAAAGATTAACTTTTTGAGAAGGTTCATCCCCAACTTGGCTGAGCTCCTTAGGAATATCACAAACATGTTGAAGAAGGAGCAAGGGGAAAAATGGACCTTGGAAGCAAAGAAGTCCTTTGAGCTGGTGAAACAAGCGTTAAACAAAACACCGGTTCTTATAAGTCCTGATTTTTCAAAGGATTTTTATATTTTTTCATTTGCATCAGAACATACCATAGCTGCTGTCCTTCTATAGAAAAATCCACAAGGACAAGAGCAGCCTATTTCATTCTTTAGTAAGGCATTGAGGGATGCCCCTTTGAAGCATAACATTATGGAGAAGCAAGCTTTTGCTTTGGTTAAAGCTTTGAAAGACTTCAGAGTGTACATCCTTCACTCACACATCATTTCCTTTGTCCCAAACTCAGTTGTTAAAGACATTCTAACACAGGACCCAGATGGTAAGAGAGGTAAGTGGATTGTTGTTATCCTTGAATACGATTTAGAGATAAAACCCACAAAACTCATCAAAGGCCAAGGTCTAGCTAGATTAATGGCTGAAACCAATTTTGAAGTTCTTGATATTAATATGATTGCTGCTTTGGATGACCAAGAAGGATTCCCAACTCCTATGGTTGAAGACCATTTTATTAATTCTCCTTGGTATGCTGATATTATTTATGTTTTGCTTAATTTGAATACACCTCCTGGTTTGACAAAGACAAAGGCAAGATTCCTAAAGTTAAAAGCTGTAAACTATTGCATTATAGATAAATGTATTTATTGGAAAAATTCAAGTGGTATATTGCTTAAATGTTTGCCTCATTTTGATGCAGAGAAGGTCAAGCATGAGTTCCATTGAGGAGAGTGTGGAGGTCATTTATACTGGAAGACAACAACCAACAAAATTTTGAGGGCTGGCTTCTATTGGCCTACTCTTTTTCCTGATATACACAAGATGATCATTGCCTGTCATAAATGTAAACTTTTTGAAGCTAAAAGAAAACTGCTACCCCTGCCTCTGCATCCAATCACTGTTGAAGCCCCATTTCAACAATGGGGACTTGACTTCATAGGAGAAATCCATCCACCATATTCTGCCCAGCATAGATGGATTCTCACTGCCACAGACTATTTCACTAAGTGGATAGAAGCCATACCTTGTAGGTAGGCCAATGATTCTGTTATTATAAAATTCATGGAGATTTAACTTTCTCTCTAGATTTGGTCGTCCTCACCAAGATCATCACCGATAATGTAGCAACATTTGGATCAAGAAGATGGTTGAATTCTCACACAGATATCGTATAACATCGGGCATTCCATGGCCTATTACTCCAAGGTAATGGGATTTGGAGTGTATCCTCAAACAAGAGTTTAGTGAACATAATCAAGAAACTCGTTGGAGGATAACAAGAAGTCTCTGCACACAAAGCTTGTTCATGCACTTCTCGTCGACATAATACACCGAAGAAATCTATTGGCATGTCACCTCTTCCAAATTGTGTATGGTACCGATGCAATTTTTCCAAACAACTCCTTGGTGTACCAAGAATGAAGTTGATTCAAGAGTTAAAAACTCGAAGATAATGACATACTCAAGAATAAATCGACTCATTCATCTTCGTAAAATCGGTAGAGGTAGAAGAAGTTTATAACAAAGCATCGTAGAAATAGGACAACATCAAAAAGCTACGTAAGAACAAAGGCCAAAGCACTCAAAATTGGGGACAAAGTTTTAACATGGGACTCAAGGAGGGAAGAAAAGGGCAAGCACGGAAAATTTGACAACTTATGACTTGGCCCTTACTCTATTCATTCACCGCTCGTAACAATGCATTTTCGTTATGAGTTGAATGGAGCAAGACTGTCAGGGTCTTGTCAATGGTAGGATGCTTAAACATTACTTCTCTTGATCCATCCCATGTTCTCGAAAGCATTTTTATCTTTTTTCTCATTATAAATATTATCTCATCCACCATTGCATTCAAAGTTAGAAAAATCAAAAAATACATAAACAAAAGAAAAAGAAAGAAAGAGGGCAAGAGCCCCGAAAACAAGAAAGGTATAGCCCCATACCAAAAAAGAGAAATAAAGTCCGAAAGTGTGCAAGCTTAAATGCCACCCCCGAAAAACACACTTCTAATTAGTCAAACAAAATTCTAATCTTGACTAATTAGTTTTAAATTCTTCGTTGATAGGGTAGTGAATTCGATTTGCTAAACCGTTTAATCTTGGCTTACCGCAGGGTAGATTAAGATAGAAATTAAAGGTTCAAACAAGCTCAAAAATCCGAACCTAAGTTTCCTAAAGAGATTACTCAAATCGTTTTAATTTCAGTCACAAACAAAGGAACAATTCGGTTCTAATTAGCTCAAAATCTGAACTAAAGAACAAAGAAGCTACAACTCAAACAAAAGTCAAAATGTAGTTGTAAAAGGATGAAGGAAGTGCTTTCAATTTTCAGATCTTAAGCCTTCCATTTTGATTTTAATTTTTCGTAAAATAAATGTCTATGTGCAAATTTTTGTTTTTTATGCCATGCATCAAACATCAAGTTAGACTATTTAACTCGACTTGTATGCTTTTAAAATTCCGTTGTAGAATTTAGAGAATAAAAATCATAGATCGTTTAACTTACCGCATTAGTAGATTAGGTAGAGAATCATATGGCTCAACTGCTAATCTCGAATCCATGGAGAAATAAGGAGTAGAAATAGATTATATTTCTTTCTTTCAAAGAATAAAATGTTGTGAGAAAAGAGTTTACCAATCCAAGTGCACTCTAATGAAGAAAAAATGCTAGATCAAGAGGGATTGCAGGTAGAAAGTTTGTATCGATGAAGATCCATTGTTTTCATGGATCGCTAATATGTTTCGCAGCAAGATCATCCCAAAGAAAGGAAGGGCAGCCCAATGGATGTGGCACAGTCGACTTCAAGAGAAAGCAAGTCTCAAGTTCTTGATGCCTTCAAGAAGGCACCATCCCCAAGTGGAGCCACTGTTAGCCACCTATAAAATTTGTTATAGCAAAAGGTGGCTAAAATTTTTTTCGAGCCTTCAAGGAAAAAATTTATTACTAAAAATTGTTGGCTCTTGTACATTCTTAGTCTCATGCCTCTATCCAAATCTTCTACTACTATTCTTTTATACTCAAATTATGTTGATTTCTATGAGAAAAGACCGCCGCAAAATCATCATTTTCCCCTTCCCTTCACTCGAAACTAACCTTCATTTGCTCCCCTTTTTCTCCATAAAATTCCTCTATTTTTCATGGTTCCCCTTCTTCCCTTCATGAAAATCATTTTTACAAGGTTAAGAACTCACTTTTTAACCTTACCGAAACCCCCCAAAATTCATCAAAAAACTTTGAAAATTTTCATAAAAACAAGTGCTTTTGACTATGAACTTAAGCCCCCTTGGGCTAAAGTCCTAACCACTTCCCCACCATACGCTTTGGTGCTAAAACCAAAGCAAACCCCCACAAAGGCTTATCGCATCGCAAACATCCAAGTGCGCAAGTCTTTTTTCCATTTCTAAAACTCCGATGCGATTAAGTCCCGTGTTTATAAACCCCGATCATATTATTTTTCCATATACCCTGTGGGCCCGCCTTGGCACTTAAAAAATTGTAATAATTCATTTCGTTTTGTTTTTCCTTTGAAAAAATAGAAAAACAAAAAAAACCCCTTTTATCCAAAGTTTTGGTCCAACGCGCCCATACAATGATTTTCAACAAAAATGGTTAGATTAAAAAGACCCGATCGCGCAATTGCATTGGAGAAATTCACAAAGGATTGATTGATAGACCCACATCAAAACTTTCCGATGCGATTGGGTCATATATGTATAAACCCCCGCCCCCACCACTTTTCATTCCATAGCCTATGCCCGGACCAAGTGTTAAAGATCCCAAGGCGCCGAATCGCATTGCAAAAATTTCAATGGGTAGATTGAAAAGCCCGAGCCCGAGGCTCCGATCGCGACAATGTTGTATATGCCCCCGGCCCATCATGTTTCATATAACTAAAGGCCCCGCCGGGCGCCTATTCGTTTCATATATATATAACCCACCCCCAAAGCATGAAACCTTTGTATTATATTAAATTTTTGGGTTTTTTATATATATCATAAGCGGTTTCCACTGGTGCGAAAGTTGGAACAATTCGACCGTTGATCTGATCCCCGCATCAATGGTCCGCGCCATCGCATCGCAATTTTTCGATTGGTACGTTTTTTGTCCCCTCCGATCGGCCATCCCTCCGATTACCCACTCATTGATCCGATCCGGGGACACCCGCGCGTCATCGCCCCAATCACATCGCGACCCCGCCGCCGTGCATTTTCTTTCCCCGCCGATTGAATGTCTCCGATTACATCCGTACCGTCCGTACTGTGACCCGTCCCGCATCATTCGTCTAATTCTTCCCCTCCTCTCCTTTTTTCTTTCTCCTCGGCTAACTCATCGTTGGATGCTTCCATCCAACAAATACGCTCCTCCCCACATCCTCTCGGGTACCGTTAAACCCACAAAATGCAAGATTTTTTTAATTCTTTCGTATTTTGCATGTTTGAATGGTTTGTTCCGTCATATTAACGAGGAAGCCGAAGGCCGAGAATGATGATTCTCTCGCCTTTGATTTATCAAAAGGAACCATTCACGAGGTCGTTCCACGTTTCATCAATGCTTCATGGGCATTGATGCCTTCGCTAACCCCGCGCGGCTCCGCACATCAACAAGACACTATGATTTTAATCACAATTAAAAGAGTATCATTTTCAAGACAGAAAGACAACGGTAACGAAGACGAAGACAAGATTTACAAAGATTACGCTAAGATTTATTATCAAAAGCCTAATCCCCCAAATTAAAAAACACGCTTAAAAGAAAATATAAGTGTTCAATGCATGTAAAGGCCTCCACCGCCACATCCGAGGCGAATTGATTACTCCCGCCTACCACGAAGCCACCTCGTGCCTCAAAGCATTCAAACAGAGGCCGAAGTTATTGTTCAAAATCGATATTTGCCTCAAATGTTAGCCTGTAGAGAAGTTAATTCCGTACATAAAACTTAATGACAAAATATCTCACAGTTACTCCTACATAACACTAAGCCTCAAAGTCAACAAAAGCTCCCACCGAGCTTAATTCATAAATGTAAATCAATTAATACAAGAACACACCCCGTAAACTTCTCCATCGAGCCCTCAAAGGCCGAGAAGTCATTACTCAGATAACTATCCCCTCGAGAGATCTTTTTATCGTATCTCACCTCCTCATTCTTCTATAAATACTTCGTAGAAGATGAGAAACTCGTTGGTTGCGTAAATTTGAAATACATTTGAGCTTAAACTTCTGATTATAAATAGTGTTCCATCGTCTGAGCTCGCTTGTGTTTAGATTAGTTAGGCCGAAAAGTGAAGATGATTTCGAATCGAAACATTGGACTCCGAAGACCGTAATCGGTTTGACATCAATAACAAGCTGCTTGGGATCTTCGTTTGTATCATCGGTGAAGTGCCCTTTCTTTGTTATTGTTTTTCCTTTTCTTATGCATGCCATATTGTTCATTATTCTCCGATAAAGAACAACATTTATAGAGTTAGGATTTACCGTTTACCAATACCCTTCTCTCACCGATAAGCTTTATCTCAATGTTTTCCTCCACCTGCTTTATTTAAGAATGATTCAATGCGCTTGGGGTGCTTAGGAATGCTGGCGTTCCTCGTCCTACTGTTTGCTTTAAACATTATTCTTGGAAAGTTATTTCTATCATTTGCTTATTAAAGTTAGACTAGAAAGCATGGTTTGCCCCGTTTCTAGTTTCTATTATCCAAAGGCGTATTCGAAGGTTTCCCTTGGTGTTGGCCTAAAGCAAATTAGGTTTAAAAGTACCTTACCCGATCTTAGGCCACATTTGTTTCTCTTATGTATCTTCATACTTTCGAAGGTAATTATGCGGATTATCAGATTGTTCGTCAATTGTCGCTTTAATACAAACTTACCCAAGAAGTTTATGGTTAGCCTGTATTCTTGGTTGGTTTTAACAGCTACTTAAGAGGCTTTTCTTGTTCGTACCGACTATAAATCCCTTTATGAAATTATTATCAGTTTCCACCCCTCCAACACTTTATTGTTTCCATTCCATCATTTTAATCTCAATAATCTTGTGATATAGATGACTTGCCCCTTGGATCACTCTTGATGTCGTTGTTCAATTAAAGCCCCGATATGACTCCATAGCCCAATGGACTAAAACCGCCGTTATATATATCTTTTTAGACAAAGCTTTTCTATTCACTTCCGCAACTTCTCACCTTGAAACTCTTTCCATTTAGGACTTTACTCAAACAAGAATCATGCTCAACCATCCAAAAACAAACAAACCCTTGGCCTTCATAACTAGCCTAATATCATTACCCCAAACTTCAAAGACAAATCCATCTTTGCACTTATTGGAGAGATCCCTCCCTCGATTCGGGAGGGCTAGATCCTAGAAGGCAAAAAGTGGTTGAAACGATGTTGTTTCGTGATCGCATTAACTACTGACACGTATTCCTAACACTAGGGTGATGCATATATGTGCAGAAAAGGCAGGGGTTGTGCGTTCAACATGGGGTCAATGTTAGATATCCAATGTTAGTGTGAGGACATTTTCTCTTCTTCTACCAATTTTCACGCAATTTTCTCTTTATTTATGTCCAAGAAGGCATCCTAATTGTATTCAAAACTTCGCTAATAAAATCAAACCTCATCTCAAGCACCACTTTTCCCGCATTGGGTTTTTCCCCGTTGAGATTCACATCAAGAAGATCCTAGTGAAAATTATGCACCTACACTAGGATGGAGTCTTCCGGGTTACTTTAGGTGGAGGTTTATTTATAGATGCATGAGCAAATTCTATTTATAGATGATGTCTATTTATATATGCATGGAAAATTCTATTTATGTATGTATGTGCGAGTTCTATTTATATATCACATGTCTATTTATAGATGCATGTCGGCTATTATTATCCATTAATATTAGTTGCATAATAAACAATAACTGTTTCTAATGAGCACTTAGAAATAGTTAATTGAAGTGGAAAATAAGCTAGCTATAGGAAATTCGAGTTCGTAGTTTGGTTGGTGGGACATGCAAGTGGACTTAGTTGTAACCGAGTGATTAGGAAGTTGTAACCGTAGTTGGATGTGTATTTATGTGAGTTGTGCTAGTTTAACTCGCTAAGTGAGTTAAACTCAATTGTGATAGTTGTAATCGAAGATACACTAGTGAGAGATCGCTGAATTAATTATTAATTAATTCACACAATCGTGGTCTCATGCAACCCAAGATTTACTACTATTAACTACATGCGTGTCGATCCAAAGGAGACCTAATGGAGATGTAGGTGAAAGGGATAGTTTCCGACTATCGTTCGTGACACTAGTGGGTGAACTCATGCAACCACACACACATTGGATGTGCCCATAAGGATTGCGCAACAAGGCAAGCAGATTCCATTCATTAAGGGATTTCTATCAATTGGGATTACGCAAAGGAGGCAGTTATCTCGTAGGCGCAGGCACATGAATTTGCCAATTTTTGTATGATAGCAGGAGACAATTGGATAGTTGTACTAAGAGCTCTTGGATTGGAGCTCTATATGAGATTGTTTCATGATCCATGATATATACATAATATATGATATTGGGGTTTTTAGCTTTATGCTTCCCTAGACAAAAACATCTATGTTATGTGTGATTGATCTTTCTTCATGATATTGCAATTGGTGATTGTGTTCGAATTCCGCAAATATTTTTGTAGAAGCAATTATGTATTTAACATGGTATATAATTTTTAGATCAATAGAATCCTAGGAAATACATAATTTGTATTAAAATTTCTACATGGTATCGTATACGTAAGATTGCAATTTTGAAGTGTGAGGCCGAGTTTGTTGGTGGAAAGAATTCGAATTTGTAGAAATATTTTCGTGCTACAAGCTTGAGTTAACATCAAAATGGCTTTCAATGACTTGGCGTCTAGAGTATGCACTCATGGGAACCCTCAAACTACATTTCCGGAAGGACATGATGGAGGCAAGTACAAGATAATGTCTTCGAAGGAATTCGTTGACAAGTGATGTTCCTAAGCCCACTTCGCCGCATGTTGCATTACTTCGATGCATGACAAAATAAAGTGGCAAAGGCAAGAAGGATTCCGTTGGAAGGTGTACGAGACCACATTATCTCAAGCCTTCATGGAAAAGCCACACCATATGCTATGGAAGGCTTTGACGGATCTTTTTCAAAGCAGCATCAACGACCATAGGAAATTGGTGCTCAAAGATAAACTCGTGAAGATCAAGATGGAAAAGAGCAACAACATTCCAAAGTATCTCACGAAGTTTTTCCAATGTTGGGATGAACTAAAGAGTGTGCGAATAATTGTTGCTGATGATGATTTGGTGAGTTTGATCTCTTTTGGACTTCCTAAGAGTTGGCACAATTATGAAGACTCGTCAACGAACGAGAAAAACTCGCCGCTGGATTGGGAACGACCGGGTCGGATCTAGTGTAGGAGGAGCTCGTGCGAAAACACCGTAGATGGCTCTTCATCAAAGCATGATGATGAAGAGTGATTGTGATTTGGCTCAAGGCAAGGAAGGGGAAGGGGAATAAATTCCATTCTAAATTCGAGTCTAAAGGAAAGAAGGATTTTTCCAAGGTGAAGTGTTTTCACCGCTACGAACATGGGCATCTCGCTACTATCTATAGAAAAATAAAAGAACAAGAAGGTTGTTGGAGTTGCAGCTAGTGAGGCCCTTGCCTTGAAATTTGAGCTTTACTTCTATTTGATCGCATGCATTGTGTCAAGCATTGGGATTCTGTGGTATTTGGATAGTGGCACTTCCTTCCACATGATGGGAGATAAGGATATTTTCAGTGGATTTGAAGGAGAAAGATCTCCAAATGCATATAGAGATGGGAGACGATGGACGATAAAAGGCGACCGGCATTGGTACAATTACCTTTCGAGGGAGTTAGGTAAACCATTTCAATTGAAATATGTTATGCATGTTCCGTGTCCGAAGAAAACTTGGTCTCAATGAGAATGTCGGAGGACAAAGGTTGTGGACGTTGCGATGGAAAAGCTTTCATGAGACATAAAAATCCGGTCAAGCCAAGAGGATAGGGATTAGAGTTAAGAATATCTACAAGCTGTTAGATGGTTGTGCTACCATGATGGGCAAGGCGGAAAAAGTGGTGAGTCGATGAGGGCGACCATGGCACAAGCGATTGGGCCATATTCAACATCGAGCCTTGAAAGTCACGCAAAATATCTACCGGAATTCCAATGGGAACACTTTCTCTCAGCTAGGATCAGGGTGCAAGGGTCGACCATGGGGAAGTATGTAAAGTCCATCTTTCATGAAAAGGAGAACCGGGTGTTTCCAAGATCCCGTAGAGAGTTCACACAAACGTGTGTGGACCATTCTCGCTGTTTCAATAGAAAAACATAAGTATTATGTTATTTTTGTCGATGAATTTTCTCGTAAGTGCCGGATCTTCTGCAAAAAGAAGGATCAAACATTCTCAAAGTTCTATGAGTTTAAGGCATCGTGGATAAAGAGTTGGGGAAGTAATTGAAGGCTCGAGGAGTGATAATGGTGGAGAATACATCTAACGAATTCAAAGACTTTTGCATCAAAGAAGGAATTTGAAGAGAACCCATAGCGCCTCATAACCCACAAGAAAATGGGGTCGCAGAAGAGGAAGAATAGAATGATCGTGGGTGCTGCACGAGCTATGCTGCATGACCAGGGCCTATCGATGCACTTGTGGGCGGAAGCATGCAACACTGCGGTTTATATGCAAAACCGTTGTCCTCATAAATTACTTGGCATAAGTACACCTGAAGAATATTTTACTGGTAAGAAGCCTGATATTTCTCATTTGAAGATTTTTGGCTCATTTGTTTACATTCATGTGATAAAGGACGCCAGGAAGAAGCTGGAGCCGACTGCAGAAGTTGGGATATTTTTGGGGTACACAGAAACACCCCATAATTATCGTGTGTATTTTCCAAACAGTTGAATGACTGTGGTGTGACGAGATATAAAATTCAATGAGGTGAAAGCCATGAAGTTTTCGCTTGATAGGGAGCTACACTTGCATGCAGAGGAGGAACTTCTTGTTCCCAAAGATGAGCCTCTAGATGTGGATCAGCCACAGGAGGAGATTCATGGAGTGGAGGAGTCCATTCATGCAGAACCAAACATCAGACAAGGTAGAAAGCGTACCACAGAAGCTGAGAGACTGAAGCTTGATGCGGCACAGAATGTAGGAATCCCTACATCACAGTGCAGACAGAGACAGTCACCTGACCAATTTAATAGATACATGGCTCTTACGAGCAAGTGTATCGTGACAAAGCCATCTTCTTTCGAAGAAGTAGTGCAGGAGCCCACATGGGTAGATGCCATGGTGGAGGAGTATGACTCCATTGTGAGAAACAATGCTTGGGAGATTGTTCCAATGCCGGTGGGTAAATCAGTTGTAGGATAAAGATGGATCTACAAGGTAAAGCAAGCTGCTGATGGGAGCGTCAAGAAGTATAAGGCAAGATTTGTTGCCCGGGGCTTCTCACAGATTGAGGGGATTGACTATGAAGAAACCTTTGCACCTGTCGTACGGTATTTTTCCATATCGACCATCCTTGCTATCTAAGCGCAGATGGGTTGGCACATTCATCAGATGGATGTGAAGACTGCGTTCCTTAATGGGATCATTGAGGAAGAGGTGTACATTGAGTAGCCCGAAGGATTCGAAATCTTCAGCAATGAGTCGCATGTGTGCAGGCTCAAAAGAGTGTTGTATGGGCTGAAACAAGCACCTCGTGCTTGGTACACTCGGATCGACAACTATTTCACCGGACTTGGTTTCACCAAGAGTAAGGTGGATGCAAACCTATAACAAATTGTGGTGGAGGGTAAGCTTTTAAGCATTGTTATTTATGTTGATGATTTAATACTAACGGGTGATGAGCAGTTGATACACTCATGCAAGGCAGATCTTGCAAAGGAGTTTGAGATGAAGGATTTGGGCCTCCTTCATTATTTTCTTGGATTGTAAATATGGCAGCGGGAAGGTGAACTGTTTGTGTCTCAAGGAAAGTATGCCCGGGAGATACTCGAGAAGTTTCACATGCAAGGCTGCAAGCCTATCGACACTCCTCTTCCAACATATTGGAGGAAAGAGGATGCTACATTGGCAGAGGTAGTGGATGCCACTGTTTATCGACAATTGGTGCGTTCGCTCATGTATTTAGTTAATACAAGACCGGACATATGCTATGCGGTGAACCAAATTTCACAAGTGATGGTTAACCCTACCAAGCTCTTTTGGAAGGCAGGCAAGCATGTCCTGAGGTATCTCAGGGGCACATATGAGTATGGATTATGGTACAGACAGACGGATGAGGTGAAGTTGCATGGCTTCACTGATGCATATTAGGTAGGCAGCCCAACAGACAGAAAGAGCACATCAGGAGGGATTTCCAGTATCGGATCTACAGAATTTTCTTAGTACAGCAGGAAACAAAGATCCGTGGCACTCAGTTCAGTGGAAGCAGAATACATGGCAGCAATTCAAGCTGCATGTGAGGTTATCTGGATGTGGAAGATCCTGATCGGTTTGTTTGGTTCACATTTAGATCCTACAGTGATACATTGTGATAATTAGAGTTGCATTAAACTCTCGATTAATCCTTTGTTTCATGATAGATCTAAAAATATTGATATCCGATATCATCATATCAGAGATTGTGTGCAACGGAAGATCATGTTGCTTCAGTACATTCCTACGGAATATCAAGATGCAGATATTCTAACGAAGGCGCTCACCAGGAGCAAATTCGAATACTACAGAGGTAGGATCGAGGTGAAAGATAATCCCTATCTTGTTGAGAGGGAGTGTTGAGATTCAACAAGATGATGGAGCTTAGTGAAAATGAGTCGCCTTCACTAAGTGGGCCCGCAGGCTATTTTTAGCTGCAAGTCTATTTTTAGACATGGTGATCATATTTCAGAAGTTGCAGGATGCTATTTGTGGATGGTTGGTCAAGTTGGAAAAATATATGAATTCTATTTTTAGAATATTGGGCGAAGTCTATTTATAGATCGTCGATCTAAAAATAGATGCATGTCAGTTATTATTAGCTCTTAATAATAATCCAACAATAAACATCAACTTATTCTCTTGGAGCACTTAATTTCAGTATACAGATTTGGCAAATCAGTGGGCTGAAGGAATTACGTAATTCCTAGGGTTTTCTGGTGGTTCATGCATGGAGGACTCAGTTAGAACTGAAGTGGAAAAGTTATGATAGAGTTGGAAGAGTAGTTCATGGAGTTGGTATTCAGTTTAACTCAGTTAAAGTGAGTTAAACTCCGTTGAGCTAGTTGTATCTATTCTAACTGAATGATACACTACTCAGAGTGGAGTGAATTAATTATTTAATTAATTCACAAATAATAACTCATTAATAAACTGAACAAATACAACAGTTAACTACAGTGAATTTTAGTTCCGTTGGAGACTCAATGGAGAGGTAGGTGAAAGGGTGAGATGGATTATCCATTGTGACTATAGTGATGCATTGATTGCACCACACACACATTGGAGTTTCCAATTAGGATTGCGCAGTCAAGGAAAGGGTAATTCGAATCCATTCCGTGCAATTCTTCAGCAGGGATTGCGCAGTGGAGGCAGGCTATCAGGAGGGCAGAAATCAGTGCATGGATCTGTAGATTTCATCTTGTTAGTGTGTGACGATTGATTGTACGGAGAGCTTGATGTACTAAGCTTTGTATGAGATTGTTACATGATCTCCATGATACCTAATATATGATAGTTGGGGTTTTCAGCTTCAGGCTTTCCCGTTAAACAATTGTGTTATGTGCGATTGTTTTTATTGCTTCATGTGTTTGCAATTGAGTTTATAATTTCCGCAAAATATTAACAGTGGAAGGATTTTGTATTTAGAAAGAAGATAAATATTGTTAGATTAGGAGAATTTGGATATATACATGCATCTTGGTATATAATTTCTGCATAGACATCCAATCTGAGAAACAAATAGGAACTATTATTCTAGCAGTGAATAATCTGTTTACTTCCTTCTGAATATAAGGCAACAATTTAGGATTCATTCTTCTAAGCTTTTGGTGAAATGGTTTTTGATCTGGCTTCAAAGGAGTAGTGTGTTGAATAATGCTTTTTATCATAGACCTTCAAATCTGAAGATTCCCAAGCAAATACATCTGAAAATTGAGACATAAGTACTGCATACTTAGCTTTCATTTATGGACTCAACACTGCAAGGAAAAGACCCTCTAGCAGATGTTTTTGAGGAACCCCTTATAAAAATACCCCATACATCTGTTTCTAACGGAGGTTACTAGAGGAGGTTGGTAGGTGGAGGGTTTTGTGGATGTTTTCCGCTCGGTGCGCTTATCATTCAACATTGCACTGGTGCTCCTTACAAGAGAAAGCATCAGTGCGCACAAAACATTGGCACACTAGACACCATGCGCTCCGTACACACGCACTCGGTGCGTCGTATTACTATAGAGCACTGGTGCTTCATAACTCTTCTGCGTCGGTGCATCATAAAACACCGCGCCAAAACCGAAACCACCCAATGCGGTATTAAGAAACCGCACAGGTGCATCATAAAACAACGCACCAAAACAGAAAATGACCATTGCATTCGTAAGAAACAGTACCGGTGTGCCTATAAACCATGCACACCAGAAAAGACTTAAGTAAAAAAAACATTATGGCAAAAAAACCAGATTTTTCACTTTTTTTAGTGCTCCAGAGCTCTCAATTACCGGTGCGCTCTACAAGAGAAAGCACCGATGCGCACAAAACATTGGCACACCGGACACCATGCGCTTCATACACACTCGCCCGGTGCGTTCTATTACTGTAACGCACCGGTGCTTCACAACTCTTCCGCGCTGGTGCATCATTAAACACCGCGCCAAAACAAAAACCACCCAGTGTGGTGTTAAGAAACTGCACCGGTGCATCATAAAACATCGCGCCAAAACAGAAACGGATTGGTGTGTTCATATGAAACAACACTGGTGCGCCTATAAAACGCGCACACCGGAATAGGGTTAAACAAAAAAAAATTACAGCCAAAAAACCGCATGTTTCACTTTTATGCTCTCAGTCACCGGTGCGATCTACAAGAGAAAGCACCGGTCACACAAAACATTGGCACACTAGACACCGTGCGCTCCGTACACACCTGCCTGCTACGTCCTATTACTGTAAAGCACCGGTGCTTCACGACTATTCCGCCACGGTGCATCATAAAACACCGTGCCAAAATAGAAACAGCCCGGTGCGGTGTTAAGGAACCACCCTAGTGCATCCTAAAACATCGCGCCAAATCTGAAACTGCCCGGTGTGGTCTTAAGAAACTGCACTAGTGTGCCTATAAAACCCTGCGTAGCATTACAGGGTTAAATAAAAAAAAAAATTACGGCCAAAAAACCACATTTTTCACTTTTCTCAGTGCTCCAGAGCTCTCAAGCACCGATGCAATTTCTCCTTCTCTGAGCCGCCCTAACATCGATGCTCCCATTGCACCCATTGCACGCACTGCTGCTGTGCATTGGCCACCAATCTCCAGCTTGCATTTTGCAAAATGGTGGGAAAATTTTCTTTTGCGAGTTCTACAGCCAATATGCCTCCTTGACGGCGAAATGTACTGGTATTTTTCTAGTTTTTCCATAATTAAGCTTTTTAGCGGATTAGAATTTAAAATAACCTTAAAATTAACCATTAAAAAAGTTTTTTTTTTTTGTTGCTCGGTGCGCACGAGCTGTTCGGCTCGCACCGGTAAGCGGTGCTACATGTAAAATTTACAAGCCGCACCTCAACCGGTGCTAACGGTATCCGCACCGTGTTCGGGGTTGTACCGAAAGGCGCCCCGCATTATTTTAAAATTTAAAAAAATGTTCGGTGCGGTCATTTAGCCGGTTGCACAGTTGACCATGGGAGTAGCAACGTGGTGCATTGATGGAAATATATGCCCCGGTGTCTATCAGCGCACCGCACTCCGCATTCTGATAGGGTCAACGACGCAGTCGGGTAAAAGACTGCATCGTTGACTATGTAATTTGTCATGAAGTCAATGTGCTGACATGACTATACGCGCCGAGGTGTATATTTTAGTCAGTGCACCGCTCTTCTGACACCATATATAGTCAATGGTGCTTGAAAAATTTTTAGGTGCACCGCATACGGTGTGTTTTATGTCATTTGGGGCACCGCCTCCAGTACGCTACAAACAAAAGCCGCACCGAAACCGGTGCATGACTGTTTTTGTGGCGCACTTACTAGTATGTTTTTTTTTCCAAAAAAAAATATATATATATGTATATTCCTAAATACATGTCTGATTTAATAAAAAAAATATTTAATATGTCAATGATTCAGAGAGAAGAGGAGGAACAACAACAACAACAGGTGGAGTAGTATGACATGCTTCGCCAGTGGAAGGCACGAGAGAGGGAGAGAGATGCGTACGTTCGCCCTATTACAACAGATACCCAAGGGCTCCTAAGGCAAGTAGGCCTCGTCAAGTTCTATGAGGAGGCTACTTCCCTAAAGGCCCATAGTGTGTTTTTGAGACATCTTATCCGTAGGTGGAATGCCCACCAACATGCTTTCCAGGTTGGTCCTGACCAGTGGTACACACCCACTAAGGAGGATATTTATTTCATTACAGGGCTATCGAGAAGAGGGGTGGATTTTCCCTTGTTCTCAGAGGTTCCAGCTAGTTGTGTAGCAGGGAGTTAGTTAGTTTACTCCCAGAGATACATTGGAGCAGATGTACTGTCTCCTTCAGAGTTTCAGGTCCCTGGAGGTCAGTTACGTATTGGTGCAATTGGTAGATAGGACGTGTAATGCCTCTTACTTCTCATTTCGACCATTTCACACAACACCAGTGAGGGGCAATGCATTATTTGCCCGCTTCTATATTATGTTGATTCTTTAGTACAGGAGCCACGATTTTTTAGGTGGTCTACCATTTTTTTGCGGTAGTTTTGTACAACCTTAGATAGATGTCGTGCTCATGCACAAGGGAGGGTCAACTTCCCTTTTCCTTCAGAGCTTTTTGGTTTATTTTTTGAGAGGTTTCCAGAGATGAGACCTACTTTTGTTCTGCAACCTCGTAGGCTGATGTTGGAGGCCCGGATACACATGTGGGGGTAGATGATGCCCAAGAGGGGAGAGACTATGTTTCCAACCAGGATATTGCATGATGCACTGGACTTACTAGCCAGTGTTGACGAGCTGCATCCCTTCATTATGGTCCCCTGTCCTTATGCTGGATTGGATTGGCGAGGGTGTGCCAACATCCTCAGATGATGATCTGCCAGATGATAGAGGTAATATTACTATTTTATTTATATTTATTCTAACATGTTCTTTAACTTGTTTTTATTAAATTGTGTAATGAAATTGTCTAATTATTTTTGTGTACTTGTATATATTTTGCAAACATTGGCTCTTTTGATTGCGAGGAGATGCCAGAACCACCACATGATCCAGGTGTGGATCCTGATGACGATCAGGACATGGCAGATGCCGAGGATCATGATCAGGAGGCCAGTGCAGAGAGACATGCTCCTGCTGGTGCATCGATAGCGCCTTTTTCTAGGTGTGGTCGACCTGATACTAGATACAGGATGGAGTTGGGCGACCAACTCAGTGCATTGATTGTTGAGGCGGGCATCAGGCCCACTCATTACAGAGACATACAGGCCAATGATAGGCTATTACGGATGTGGATAGGCATGTCGCGTGACATGTACAACCTGATGAGGCATGTCGTAGGAGCTACAGAAACTGTTACACGACTGAGGAGGACTGTTGAAAGTTATAGGCGTCGTCAAGCCGCAACACGTGATGGATAGTCTGCGAGCAGCGACTCATCATTTCATGATCGTTCACCTCGTGCCATGCCTATTGAGCATGAGGCTCCACTAAAATCTATCAGTCATCATGGAGATGAGGTTGGACCATTGGCCACGTCCAGTCGGCAGCCTGAAGCATCCATCAATACTAGTCATGATCATGAGCAGGCTGGACCATTGACCATTGAGGCTGCACCATTGACTGAGCAAGCCTCCACTATTATTGCTTATAGTGATGTTGTACTACCACCATCTAATCCATCCATTAGTACTAGTCATGATCATGAGCAGACTCGACCATCGACCGTCGAGGCTGCACCATTGATTGAGTAGGCCTCCACTAGTACTGTTATTGATGTTGTACTGCCACCAAATGATCCATGAAATTTATATTACAGTTGTATATTTTTAACATTATTCAGTTATATATATATATGGTCCATGTATTTTATGTTCATGCTGCAGTTGTACTTAATTTACATGTTGGTAATCATCATGATGTGTATATTGTTAGGTCATGTTAGATATGGTCATTTAATGTTTAGCTTGCAGATATATGTGTATGTGATAGCATGAGTTATTTGACATGAGATGTATATTTGATGTTTGTGTTGTGATGATGTTAATATATAATGTTAATTTGATGTTTTAATGTGTTTTTTAGTCGAATATGATGTTTGTACGATGGTTATCATGATCGTGATGTTTATTGATTAATTTAATATTAAATGACCATGATATTTATTAAATATTATGTTGTGATTGTAATTGAAATTCAAATTCTAATTGTATGTAAAATTGTAAAATTGTATTTGTATTTGTAATTGTAATTTCAACTGTAATTGTATGTAAAATATTTAATGTAAAATTTTAATTGTAATTGTAATATTCAATTTATTGTGAAATGATTGTAATTGTAATTTTAATTGTAATTGTATATATGACAAATTGTAAAATTGTAATTGTAATTGTATGTAAAATTCTAAAATTGTAATTGTATTTGTAATTGTATGTAAATATTTGTAAAATTGTAATTGTAATCGTAAATATAATTCTAATTGTATGTAAAATATTTGTAAAATTGTAATTGTAATTGTAAATGTAATTCTAATTCTAATTCTAATTGTATATAAAATATTTGTAAAAATTTAATTGTAAATGTAATTGTATGTAAAATTAAAATTGTAATTGTATTTATAATTGTATGTAAAATATTTGTAAAATTGTAATTGTAAGTGTAAGTGTAATTCTAATTGCATGTAAACTATTTGTAAAATTGTAATTGTAATTATGCTAAATGTAATTCTAATTCTAATTCTAATTGTATGTAAAATATTTGTTAAATTTTAATTGTATTACTGTGAAATGATTGTAATTGTAAATGTAATTTTATGTAAAATTAGCATTGTAATTGTAATTCTAATCGTAATTGTAAGTGAAATTGTAAAATTTTAATTCTAATTCTAATTCTAATTCAAGTTTTAATTGCAATTGTATGTAAAATATTTGTAAAATTTTAATCGTATTAATGTGAAAATTTTAATTGTATTAATGTGAAATGATTTTATTAAAATATTTAAATTTGTAAATTTGTAAATAATTGTAAATAATAAATCTAGAATAATATGAATTTTTGTAACATAATAAATTTTAGAAAATAATGCAAATAAATTCATGTACTTTAGAATTATCATTATTTTATTATGATCTTACATACAAGAAAAAAGAACTTTATACAGTATGGTGCGCTTATCATCATAACACGCACCGATACGTTTTATTACTCAAACGCACCGGTGCTTCATAAAACACTGCACCAAAACAAAAACCTCGATCTTACAAACCGCCTCGGTGTGCCTATAAAACAATGCGTACCAGAACAAGGTTATTATGTAAAGTGCAGTATTGGAGTAGCAGAGGGTTCGAATCGCAGGCAAGAATTTTTCTGAGGAGATGAGGGTTTGAAAAGACGAGAGTTCGAATTTCAACTAAGAAGTTTATAGCATAGAAAATGAGTGATTCAAATAGAAATACGGGCAAAGATACTTACAGGGATGCAGATGGCTACAGAGCTCAACAAAGTACAAAAGGAGAAAAGGAGTACAGGTTGAGACCAACAGAGAGCATTCGGTTGAGGCTGGCGATAGGGTTAAGAGGTCCCATGATGGAGAAATGGAGAGCAGAGTTGATGGCAGAGAAAGATCAATTGAGGAAGTCGATAAAGCCAAGAGGCACCATGAAGGGAAGGATTCTCATTTCCTTAAGGACAACAAAGAAATATCAATTGACGTTGTTGATCGGGCTGGTAGGTTCTATGAAGGGAAAGATTCTCTAGAATGCGTTTAAAATCAGCGGGGAGTATTGTCCAAGCTTCAGTTGGCTTACATAAACTTTGACCGACATAGCTGACGTCGCATAAAATCACATCTTTGGCTTTCAATTGAACTTGAATGGCATCTCTAACTTGTCTGAGTTGTGGTCCTGTGGATGAAACCAGTAAAAATTATGCTTGTATTATAAATGGAAATCCAGTGACCATTTCTGTGGGAAGAAAAACACCACCTGCAAATCGGTTTCCCATTGGAAAAGCTAATGTAATAGCCTATTTTGTAATGTCTTTCCTCTGCTCAACCCTATACTCATTTTCTATGGGAAACCATTGCCTCCACATGTAATAATTGCATCGTCTAGTCGAAAATCGGTCTTCTTCTGCTAACAAATGCAGAATGAAGGACTCGTTTTCATTGCTCCTAGAACATTACCCTTCTGCAGATTATATGTACTAATTGTAGGCAAACCATCCATCTATCTGCAGATTATATTCTAAAACATATTGGTTGAAAATAGTTAAGTGCCAATTATAACAGGTTCACATGCCACAATTGCCCACTTAGGCAGTATTGCATCTTCACATGCCCCACATTGCATTCTCTCCACATAATTAGTGGGGACCTCCTGCAATAAACAAAATGCATTGGAATAATAGTTATTTACATCAAGAATTTATCCAATTCCAATTCTCAATTTTAATTCTAATTCTAATTCTCAAGAATAAACAAAATTCTAATTCTCAATTTCTATGGTTGGAGTTCACTAAATTTTGGTGTACACACCTAAAAGTAATTTCGGTGCCTTAACCGCAAATTGGTGCTACTGTACATATAACCGCACCGGTGCCGGTGTTACAAAAATACGCACTGGTGCGGTGCTATTAAGTGACGCACCGGTGACGAATAAACACAAATAAAAGAAGCGCAACTCTATTTTCTTTAAGTGAAAAAAAAGCGCCAAATTGAAAAATGGGCGGAAAAATATTTTCGAAAATCTAATTTCATAAAATAATTCTTTAAATACTAAACACTTTTCATTATTTCACTATTTTTGCTAAAATTTTCAGCCAGATATTTGCAGGAGACATACCTGGAGCAAGAGAGAACGAGGGCACTGTGGAGTAGCGAAATACATTCGAACAGAAGTATTCAGATAATCAAAAACCAAACCTCTGGTGATTCAAACCCTGTATCATAGAATTTCAAACCATCTCGTGATTAAATTTGATTATTATTTTTACTTTTTCTGCAGTTTTATCCATTTTTACCCTAAACCCTTCATTTTTTTGTTTTTTCCCTTTCTTCTCCCTGTTTCTGTGATTTCAGAATTAGGGCTTTTCATTTTAGATTGACATCCAACCCACGGGATGACTTACATAGTCAAATCCAAATCCATTCGGCCATTGCGTGAATTTTTGGAAAAAATGGATTTTTTTTTATTTTTTATTGGTGCACCCTACATAAACTAGCGCACCGGTGCGTTGTATTATAAAGCGCACTGCCCAAGTACTGTGTAATAATAATTTTTTTTTTTTTTTTTTTTTTTAAATCAGTGCGCCATATCTGAAATAGGGCACCGGTCCTCCATGTTACGAGGATAGCACCGTACAGTCTATTACACTGTTTGTGCGGTGCGTTTATAATTCCCCACGTAATGTACAGTCTATTATACTATTTTGCGGTGCGTTTTTAATACCCCCACGCATCGGTGTCTTGCGATTTATTTTTTACCTGAAAATTTGACAATTTATTTATAAATATATTAATCAATGATATGTTACATGTTTCAAATTGATAAAGAAATAACTATCAAGAGATCAAGTAACAAAAATACTGATAACACATCAAGAAAAGTAAAAAAGGCAAGTTCTTTGTAAATTCTTTATAAAAAATATTATTTTTGAACTATATGTAAGTTTAACTAATATGTATTGTTTACTGTGTATCATGCAGAGCCACAAAATGACGAAGCTCGATAATATTATTTCTGATCTAGGACCAGAAGAGCGTAAAATCTTGATGGAAAAATTGCAAAAGGATGAATCAGGTGAATGAAAAAATACTATCGATCCAATATGAGTTTATTTTTTTAATTTTCATTAATAATATACTTAAAATTATTATATAACATGTTTAAAATAGTCTATTAATTCACATATGTTTAATTTTCTACAGGGACCAACAACTTAGAAAAGGAAAGTTGTTCTAAGAAAAGAAAAAAAAATAGAACATGCAAATGAAAATGAATTGCTCCTTAGCTCATTTGGAGTGGTGCTAGACGTTCACGCAAGGGAGAAAAACTTTTACAAAAGTTTGAGGGATCTAGTAGAATGAATGTATAGATGTTCTTTCCACTTACAATACAAAAAACAATCTAATGATTCCAAGAACAAAATTTTATCTAAACTACAGGAAGTGTTTCTAGAGAATTGGTCAATGAGACATGTCATACTTTTAATAGAAAAAACATACAAAAAGAAGGAATGAAAAAGTAATATTCCTTTAAATGTTTTTATAGAATTATTTATAAGTATCACTTTTATTATATTCTCATTTCATATATCAATATAAAAATTAAATATTGTATTGTCATGTTACATTTTCGGAAGATTATGAAAATCTCAAAAGATGAATAGTCGATATCGAGAAATATGCCAGTAGGAATGTCCAAAAAGGTGTACAAGGAGATGGTCAAAGAAATGGACAAAATTGCATTGCAGGAGGAGCCATCTCAACAACAACGTGCTTCAAATGTAATATGTAATCATTGATTTTTTCGATTATTAGGTACAATAAATAAACAATTTAGCATTAAATATTGATTTTCAAGAATTTTCTTGTAGAAAAGAAAAAAAAATGGAACCCATTCAGCACATAAAACGGGACAACAAAGAAGAAAAGTGTTGATATCTAAGTTTGTGAGTAATTGTTACTTTCTTATAACAACTTAACTAGATTTAATTTTTGTATTTTTTAAGTTATTTTACAAAAATCATCATTTAATGTCTTCAAACAAGTGCTAACATACAAAAAAGAACCATCAGACGAATTGATTGAAATTGGGTTAAATATGGGTTGTGAGTATATGTTGGCATGTCATAAATTAATTTTGGAATTTGTAAGCATCTATCGATCTTGTTTTACTTAGCTCCATCTATAATTAATAAAACAAAAAAATCTTTTATATTAAATATATGATTTGTTATGGGATATAAAACTTGCAGGAAACAAACTATGGAACTGCGCCAACATATGAAATTTTGAAAGATGGCATGGTACATGGTTTTGAAAGAATGTGTGTAGTTTATGAGTCAATTGTTGCTATGATACGTCATTTTTCTTTTCGATTTACATTGATGTATATTATTTAATATTGCAATTTTCGTTATTCTCACCAATGTATATACACTCATTTCAGTTTATTTTTATGTTTGTAGATGGAAGGTGAAGAAGAAGAAAACGATCAACAGTATTAGACAAAGGAAACATTCACGAAAATAACCCAAGTCATGGAAGTAGCTCATGGTGACAACGGTTCAAGCGAAGAATGATGATCATTATGTTTGGATATCAAAGAAGCAAGGCGTTGTATTTTGAAATATATCTGTGAAATCAGACATTTTGTTTAATGTAATGGACATAGTGTCCCAATTGAAAGACAAAGGGATATATATATATATATATATATATATATATATATATATATATATATATATATATCATAAAATATGTTTTAATTTATTCTATTGCGTTCTCCATTGTCATTCTCATATGCACTAATAAAAATTTAATTCATATGAATATTGTTATAAGATATATATGTGTCGACTTTTGATGAATAATGAATTTTAAAAAATCACAATAATTGCACTGTCACAGGTCGATGTTTCTAAAAAATACAAAATGAAAATCGGTGCGTGTCAATAACTGTACACCAGTGCTCTTGTATTATGAAGTGCGCCGATGCATTTCTACGACCTATGGGCACCGAACAAGTACCAAAACCAATTAAAAATATCGGTGTGTTTGTGCAGTACGACGCACCAGAGCGTTTATGTGTCTATACGCACCAGTGCCATTGTACAATCTATGGGCACCACACAAATACCGATACCAATTATAAATCTCGGTGTGTTTGTGTGATACTGCGCACCGGAGCGTTTATGTGTCTATAAGCACCAGTGCATTTGTACGACCTATGGGCACCGCACGAATACCGATACCAATTATAAATCTTGGTGCCCTTCTGTGATACTACGCACTGGTGCGTTTCTATAAGTCTACGCACCAGTGCGTTGATACGACCTATGGGCATCGGACAAATCCCAAGACCAATTAGAACGGCCCCGTGCATTGTATCACCAACACTACGCCTGGTGCGGTTTTATACCTTAACGACCCAATGCATTCTCCTTCGACTGCCCCGAGGCACCTTCTACATGTACATTCCGGTGCGTTCAAGCCAGAGTAGCGCACCGATGAAAAAAAACATCCGTAATAACCTCCGGCCGCCCATTTTTTTTTAGTTGTGTTGAATTTCTATTAAAAGCTCTGCCAAAACCTCCGTAACCATAAACAAATGTTGTAGAAAATGTTTTTTTGACAATTTTGGCCAATTTTATAACACTAAAAACCTCCTTTATAACCTCTGCTAGAGGGTCTTTTCCTTGTAGTGCAAGGATTTAGAAATCTGCACCATCTTTGGTTTTTCTGAAGTGCCAAGATTTAGATCTTCCACTCCCACCTCTATGAGTGACATAGTAGGCTTCCTTGCAACATCATCCTGGTCAAAAAGTTCTTCCAAAGGTACTAAACCTCTTGGAATAGAATTATCCTTAAGTTGTAATGCTTTCATCTCTGTAGCATGAATTTCTTGGTCATCTATTTGGGCATTAATGAATTCTTCTTCTGTCTGCAAGAAGTTATTGATTTTCTCATCATTTTGAAACACTTGCCAATATTGAACATTTTCAGGGATAGCAAGGCGATGTTTGACATTTATTTCATATTATTTGTTTGGATACAGAGGAATCTTGAACATACTAGCAGAAGTGGCTAGAGAATCAGGAATAACATTGTTGTTTCTAGGAATTAATGACAGAGTATATTCAGGAAATGTTTTAAGGATATCTAGGATTGCATTTCTGGAAACTCTCATTCTAGGATGTTTGGCTTGGTACTCTCCTTTGACTTTCTTGATAACTAACTTGGAGTCGCCATATACAGAAATTTTCTTTGCACCAAGCTTTTAAAAAAAAAATTAGACCAACAATTAAGGCTTCATATTCAGCTTCATTATTTGTGCAGTCAAATGCTAGTTTATAGGAAGACATTATAACATTTGGAGGGATATCCAATGATTGATTAATTGGTCTGTGAATCCATATTCCAATACCAACAACTTCTTTGCCCATGGATCCATCAAAATCCATAGTCCAAAGAATATTTTCTTCATCTGGAAGGTGTAAATCAGATGGTTGATTTTTATTTTATGTTTGAGATACCTCTATTGCATCCAAAATTTCTGTTTTTTTCTACAATTCCCTTATTTTATTTTTGAGGAAATGTCTTCAATTTCAAATTGTTTGGCACTATCTTACGAAATTCTGTTTCTGCCAATTCTAAAACAGAATCTGAATTTTTTTGATTTTTTAATTTTTGGTCAATCAAAAAGTCTGAAGATGATGAGAATTCTTCATTGAATAAAATAAAAGACTCTAAATATATATGTACAACATGAATGGGATGATTGTTAGGCCTTTATCTGGTATTGATCATATACTTCATCTTACTTTCTCTGTAAAGTTTTCGGAATTGTCCAAAGATAGGAATTGTTGCATATGAAAAGTCAAGTTGTAGTGTTCCTCTAAGCTTTGCTCCTCATGATCTAGAAAGTAGCATTCCATACCTAGGTGGAATATCAGCCACAACAGCATCAATAAGGAAATTCTTGGCTGGAATTTGTTCTAATGAGACCACTAAATCTTTAATAAGACCAAGACATTTCACCCTCCCTGAATCAAATGAATAGAGGTCATGGTAAGGTCTTGTGATGTCTAGTCCTAATTTTTCCATAATGGATTTAGGAATAACGCTATGCGGTGCTCCAAAGTCAAGCATTGTATTATGAAGAATGAAATCATGGATCTTGAGACTTAAGTAGAAGGGAGGAACTTCACTATCTTCTGATTTTCCATCAACAACAGGACCAAAAAGAAGCTCAAGATGATCATCACTCAAGTTAACCATATCAGATGTTTGATCAACTCTAAGCAACTTAGTAACTTGAAAATTATACTGGTCATTCTTCATTATCTCAGTTAGAGGAATAGAAACCTTCAATTTAGCAATTTCATTTTCAAGGGAAAAATGAGCAGGATGTTTTTCTACCTCTTAGTGATGTGTCCTTATTTTCAGGCAGTTCTTTGGATAAAGAATATTTCTTTTGACCTCCTTCTTGTACTTCTTGATATTTTCTTTGATTGCTGGTGGATGCTTCATTAGCTTTAGAAGAAGTAGAATCAACAGGTGATTTTTCTTTGCCTCTATTTGGTGCAACCGCTTCTTTTTGTTGAGTATTGGTTTGAGAGCTTTGATTATTTTGATTGGAAACTATAGGAACATTTCTACTCCTCAAACCATACTGCCTTTGAACTTTGGTGAGGGAATTTTGATAACCTTTATGATAATCTTCAGTGAAAATTAAGTCTTCATTTGACATGGCATATTTTTGGTCTTCTAATGCACAAATTTCTACAAAATATTGATCTTCTTTAGTGAGGAAGAAAGGTTGATGATTTTCCTCAAATAAATGGTTTTCTCCAGAAATTTCTTCATCATCATCTTCATCAGAGCCTTCAGTATAATTTTGTTGGAAGGGTGTCCTGACTTGCTATTGACTTTGTGGATCCTGACCCCTTTGTTCCATTTGTTTAATCCTATATTGGGGTTGTTGATTTTGACCCCTAAAATTGGGATTTCTTATAGAAGGTTCAGCTTGTCTATCAGCACTGGACATTTTATCCATCATTTTCTCCATGGATTTAATCAAAGTATCAATTTTCCCTTCTGATGAAGTGGATGTTTCTTCTTTAATTGTGACTCTTTTCTCTGTATTGACTTTAGAATTTTTAATAAAATTAGATTTGCCTCTACACTCGTTGCATTTCTTTGGATTTATTCCAAAGTTGACGAGATTCTCTCCTTCAGCTAATAGGCCATATCAAGGTCAAAACCATCAGGATAATGGAGTAAAGAAACGCCTGGGGGTGGTTTGATATTATTAGGAATTGAATGATATATCTTATTAAATCTAGCTATGAATTCTTAGACATACTCATTTGTATTCCTTTTTAGTGCAATATATTTAGCTAGGATTTGTAGTGGATTTTTCTTCTCTTCCCATTTTTCCATGAATAAATCAATTAACTGTTGTGAGGTACCAATTGTACCAGCTCCAAGAGAGAAAAACCATTTCTTTACTTCTTCAAAAAAACTTTGAGAAATAACACGCATCTTAGCATCATCATTGTCTACTTCTTCAAGGTCTATAAAATCAGTTAATTTAGCCACATGATGATAGGCTGTCATTTCTGATGTTCCATCAAATAGAAGTAAGCTGACCTAGTAGAATCAGTGGAGAAAATCTAGCCATGGTTAAAATAATTGAAATATAAATGATGGGAGGTTTTCATAGTTATTCATTTCTAGAATTTCCAACCATAATTGAAATATATAAATAATTTTATCAAAGATAAATGATTTTTTTCAAAATTATTTTTTTTTTCTATAATTTTTTCATCATTAAAAATTATTTTCAAACAACTTGGTCCAAAACGATGCGCGCGCTCTGCTACCGTTTTTTGAGCTCTGGTGCCCTCTAGGTCGCGCTGCTACTGCATCCGCGCTTGGTCCACCTTGGCCCTTCGGCCTTGCTCTCTCTCTTCTCTAGATGGCCCCTCCGGGCTCCTCCCCGGAGGCTGATGCCACCCAGCTTGCTTTCTCAGATCTGGTCAAATCTCTCTCGCCCCAGAGGCCTCATCCTACCCTCTCCAAATTTTTCAAGAAGCTAGAGGGTCTTCAAGAATTCGCTCTGCCTCCTTCTCTCCCTAGAATGGCCGCTCTTTCATTAGTTGAAAAGGGTCTGATCGGACTGTTCACAGGGCTTTGGCCCTCACCGAGAACGGTTCAGCGCTAGGTTGAAAGAAAATGGGCCGACAAAATAAATGGTAAAATCTCCATTCACTTTTGTGGGAAAGGGTATTTCACATTTCATTTCGAATCCAAGGAGGACAAGGATTTAATCTTCAGGAATGAACCATATTTTATGGATTCGAGAGGCTTATATCTCAACAAGTGGACCCCCGACTTCGATCCTGAACTTGATGTGCCCAGTGTGGTTCCGGTCTGGGTCCGCCTTCCTCACCTCCATCTCCACTGCTGGGGGGACGAATCGGTCCGCGCTATCAGGAACGCCATCGGCAAATTCATCGACCGTAGCGAGCCAAAGGACAACATGCAAGCCTGCGCCAGGATCTACGTTGAAGTCGATCTTGGTAAGGGTCTCTCAGAGGCCATCAGGCTCAAGGTGGATGATTGTTCTCACATCTAGCAACTCGACTACAAGAAGATTCCCTTTAAATGCAAGGTATGCCATGAATATGGTCATTTTTCTAATCGATGTTATAAAGTTATTGAGTTTGAGAATCTAGATCAAGAAGCTCAATGGGAGCCTGTCAAAAAGAAGAAAATTGCCCCAAACCCTAAATTCGGGCCATCCTATGCACCTTCCCTTTCCAACCCCTTAGCCTCCACCTCCATTCCCACTTCCCAAGATCCCCCCATTCAGCCTTCCTCTTCATCTACTAAGCCCCCCCCCCCCCCCGCTCTCCAACTTAGAATCCACCAACCCCTTCTCCTCCTTATCCCAACCTGAGGATGATACTCCTCTCACCATACCTCTCTCTCAAATCGATGGCCCTTGCTCCTCCCCCTCTGTCCCCGATCCTCCCTCCACCCGTGCCACTAGAAATTCCTCAAAAGAACATGGGGAAAATCTTGATCCCTCCAAAAAACAAGGGCCTGGAAGAAGATCCATCAAACAACAAAGAGATGAAAATGCGCAAAAAGGCATAGCAATGGGCACTCAGAACCCTATTGAAACCTATATCTTGGGGAAAAACAACAAAGAGATGTGAGCCAAAGACCAAGGAGGGAGAGCAACCCTCCGTAACATTGACACCCTATGATGAAAATTCTCTCTTGGAATAGCAGGGGATTGGGACACCCCTCTAAAACATTTTCTCTCAGAGATCTGATTTTGCAAGAGAAACCATACATCCTTCTTCTGCAAGAGACCAAACAAGAAAAACCTGAAATGAAAGACATTATTGATAAGTTTAAGCAACATGATGGCCAAATCACTAAATCCAGAGGGGCCTCAGGGGGCATTGTCACCCTTTGGAACAACAGTGAATGGATTCTCAACAGCAGCATTAATAATCAGAATTGGATCAAAGTCAATTTAGAACACAAAACAGATAGCAAGAAAATCATCATCTACAATGTCTATGGACCAAATCACTACAGGGATAAAGATCAGTGCTGGAGCTCCATCAAGGCCGACATAGACAAAGAGGAGAATAGGAACATAATTATAGGAGAAGATTTTAATCTCATTCTACATGCCAATGAAAAAAGAGGAGGAACTTTCTCCCAAGATCCCACTAGAGGCCGACTAGAAGACATTATGCAGGAGCATGAGTTAGTTGATATTTTTCCCAAGAATCGCAAGTTTACATGGAGCAATCGCAGAATTGGAAAATATAATATTATGGAGCGGTTAGACCGAATCCTGGTGGACATAACTCTTCTTGCTTCCTTCTCCATAGCTTATGCCCTTATCCTCCCCTTCTCTGCCTCTGACCACTATCCTGTCATGCTCAATCTTCAAGAGCATCGGCCCTTAGGGCCTCTTCCCTTCAAGTACAGTCCCCTATGGAACAGCATTCTCGAAGCCAATAATATTGTTTGGGTTGTCTGGAGCCAACATATAGAAGGATCTCTGGTTTTTATATGGGAAAGTAAGTTGAAGAACGTCAAAATTTCCCTCAAGGAATGGGTGAAATCTCATTACAGAGAACCAGAGAAGACACAAACCGCCATAAAAAAAAGGCTGGAAGAAGTTCATGAACAAACATAGGCAGCTGGACCCACCCTTGAGCTATGTGGGCTGGAAAATGAGCTTTATTATCAACTTTACAGCGCTAATAGAGAAGAGGAGCAAAAATGGCTTATTAAATCTAGGCAGCTATGGCTTCATGACGGAGATAAAAACACTACTTATTTCCACAAGCAGGCTACTGCCAGAATAATTTGCAACAATATAAGTACCATTACAGATGCTGAGGGCACTCTTCACACTGACCAAGAAGCAATCAAAATGACTGCTTCTGCTCATTTTCAAACTCTTCTCACTGAGACCAAAAGTGAAGAGGACTACTCTGATCTTCTCTAGTATCTCCCCAATCTGCTCACCAGAGTTATTGAGGAAGCTGAGATCTACAGAGTAATATGGACCTTGCATCCTGATAAAGCCCCAGGGCCTGATGGCTTCACCATCAACTTCTACAGGGCTTACTAGGAGACAATAAAAAAAGACTTGATCAAACTGATACAGTGGACCCAGCGCAAATGTAAAGTTGGTGGCTATACCAATGCTACTCATCTCACCCTCATTCCTAAAGAAAACTGACCTTCCTCTTTTTCCAGATTTCGACCTATCTCCCTCTGTAATGCCTCTTATAAAATTTTGACCAAAATCCTAGCACTTCGCCTCAAACCCCTTCTTCATTCCCTCATCTCCAAAAACCAAGGTGGATTCTTGTCTAACAGAAAAATCTCTGACTCCATCCTTCTTGTTCAAGAAGCTATACATTCCAGCCTATCCCGCAATGAAAAAGGCTTTATCCTAAAGCTTGAATTAGCCAATGCCTTCGACCGTGTCCAACATTCCTTTCTCTTTGCAGTTCTTAAAAAAGTGGGATTTGATTCCTCCTTCATTGATCTTGTTAAATCCTGCATAACTGGCCCCTGGTTTTCCCCTCTCATAAATGGCAGGCCTGCTCCTTCCTTCTAGTCTTCTCGTGGTCTAAGACAAGGCTGCCCCTTGTCCCCCTATCTCTTCATTTTAATGGCTGAGTCCTTCAGTAAGGCCCTTGATCACAAGCGCCGGGTTGGACTCATCGCTGGCATCAAGCTTGGCAATGGAGTCAAAAATCTAAACCACTCTCAATTTGCTAATGATACCCTTTTAATGGGAGGTGCCTCCAACATTATAGCCCATCGTTTCAAGTCTCTCTTGGACAAATTTATGAGCTACTCTGGAGGTCTGATCAATGATCTCAACAGCTGCATCTATGGATGGAATTCTTCAGCTCAATCCGTGCACAACATTGCCAGCATATTTGAGGTCCCTTATAAATTAGATTGGGGACACTTCTCTTATCTGGGCATGCCTGTCAGCACAAGTCCTCTGAAGGCAGAGGTGTGGGACATCATCATCGATAAAATGAAAAGGAAAGTGCAGCTTTGGGGAGCCTCTTGGCTGAATCTAGTCGGCCGTCTCATTCTTCTCAAATCGGGCCTCTCCTCCCTGCCTCTTTATCAATTCTCCCTCCTTTATGCCCATGCCTCCTTCCACCAAAAGATGGAGATCATTCTTCGCCAATTACTTTGGCAAGGTGGGAAATCGGAAAAAGGGAAATTCAATCTCATAAGCTGAAAGCAAGTCATCCAAGATCAAAATCGAGGAGGTCTGGGTATCCGATCACCTAAGCTTATGAATCTGGCTTTTGGGGGGAAGATGATTTGGAGATTCATCAGTGGCCAGACAGCATGGTGGAAACAGGTCCTCGAAATCAAATATTTGCACACTTCTAGACAACAGCTGCTCAATCAAGTTATCGCCAACAAGCCCTGGTCAAGAATATGGAGGCTTTGTAAAAAATCTATTTCCTCCTTAGCTCACAATATATCCAAAGTGCCTAAAGGAGGCAACAATATAAGCATAGGAGCGGACAGAATCATGGGACAGGCTCCCATCAATAGCATACAGGAAACACATGACATTTTGGCCCACCTTAGCAGCATGGGGATACTCTACCTAAATCAAATATCCACCTGGGATTCTCAATCCTTGGTCTGGACAGGGTGGCATTTCCCTGATGTTCCTACTCATTTAGAGGTAAGTCTGGCCACTCTTCAAACTTACCTCCATGGCATTGCTCCTTTAAAGCAGGACAGTGAGGATGGCTTTCGATGGGACCCAACTGGATTGATCTACACTATTAAAGCTGGTTATCATGCTCTTTGCAATAAGGACTACCCAATGCCCACTTGGTCTTCGTGGAAACTAATCTGGAGATCTGAAGCCCTTCCCAAGATCAAAATTTTCATCTGGACCTTACTCAAAGGGAAAATCTTAACCTCTGAGAATCTAAAAAAGAGAGGCATTATTGGGCCCTCCCGGTGCCCTAACTGTCAAGCCGCTGAAGAAACCATCCACCATATTTTTATTGAATGTCCCTTTGCCATCAGTTGTTGGAAGGAGCTAATCCCAGACTCCAATCTTCCATGGAGTCCTCACAGCACCATCATTGAAGCCTTGGGCCTCTGGAAGAAAAGTTACCCTTGGAAATGCACGAAGAACAGTTTAGCTAAAAGAGTATGGGACACTCTCCCCTTCACAACCCTCTAGAATATCTAGTTGGCACGAAATCTTAAAGTCTTCAAAGATAAAACAACAGACTTCAGGAAGTTGTGCAGCAAAGCAAAAAGTCTTACTCTGGAAGCTATATCCACCAAGAAGCATGCCTATCAAATAATTTGCACCAATCTTTGTGTGGAGGAGTGCAACTTCATAAGCTTCTCGCTAGACAAAAACAACTTCATCAAACGAAGTAATACCCTCAATAAACAATTGAACATCGCCAACAATAGTTGGAAAATCCGACTGTGCGAGGAGGATTTCAAAATTTGGTTAAGGAAATGCAAAATACCTTCTTTGTTCTTTGATGGAGCGTCCAAATCCAATTCGGGTGTGGCAGGAGAAGGGGGAATTATCTGCAATGAGGAGGGTATAATCATCTCCTCCTTCGATTGGGGTCTGGGCTCCCTCTCCAATAACAAAGCTGAAGCCCTCACCCTTTTTCAAGGCATCCTTCAACTGTAGAAGCTCGACATCAACAACGCCATGATATTTGGAGACTATGCTATCATCATTAGCCTCATGGTCCATAATAGATCAACTGCCAATGCGGCCCTCCAACAAACCATAGCGAGATGCCAACTTCTTATTGATAACATGAAGGGGGTCAATTTCTTTCACATTCTTCGATCTCTTAACAAAGAAGCGAACCACCATGCCAACAGGGCCTGTCTCAGACCTATAGGAATTCTCTCCTGCAACGAGATCGAGCATCATTTCTATTTTTCATGACAAGATCCAATCAACTCTGGATTCCTAGTTTTTGGCCCATTTCCCAACGGTCTTGGAATGAGTTTGTCAGCAGTTTACAAAACTGGAGGCGTAGTCACGAGCCTCTGAAGCATGATTATTGTACCCCATCCATTTTTGCTCCGTTTACATGCTTCTTCAATCATGATTATTGTCCCTCTCTGCCTCTTCTCCCTCCTCGACGCAGCTTCACCCTCCTCTCCCGCACTCGATTCCCTCCTCAGTTTCCCCATGATCTTCCGTGGTCTATCTCTTGCCTCAGTCTATTTATCCGCTTCCCCTTCCCCTTGGAACATCAGTCTTCTTATGCAGCTCTGTTTATCCTTCCTGTGATCCTTTATTTCCTCTCTCACTCCTCCGAGAGTGTGTTCCTCGCCTGTCTGTCTCACCTAGCGTCCATCTGCCCGGTTCCCCTCTTGTTCGCTACCCCTGTCCCTCCACTTCCGTTCTTTTCTGCTCTTCCCTGGTTGCTTGACTCCATTTCCTGTTTCCTTTCCAACCTCTTGCCTCTGTTACAGATCTCAGGAATTTGGTTTTTTCTGTTAAGAATGGCCAGAAGTGAAGATTGTATTCATTGCACCGACCTCCAAGCGGAGCTGGAGCAAATCCATGCCCACTAGAAGATCACGGATGACAAGCTACACTTTCAGGCCAAGCTGGCGGAAGAAAGACACGAAGCTGATCTAAACTTCTTCCATCAGAGGGTCACTTCCCTTCAGGATCAGTTCAAAGATCTCTCCAATAAGTGTGCCCATGCCCAAGAATCCATTGAAATTCTGAAATACATGCTGGAGAAAAATATAGCTCCAAGTTCCGACTCCACAAACGCAAGAAATCAAGGGGCAGATGTCCACCCAGAAGACTCCACCGCTCGCTAGATCCGTCATATCAATATAGACTAACTATGACTTGCAAATTTATCCTTCTTTTGCATTAGTTCTTCCGTGTATACACACTCTCAGCAGTCAGGGTTTACTTAAATGTTAGAAACAAAAGAGTGACAATAGGCTTGTCTGTCACTCCATTCTTTCCTTCCTCTATTTCACCTCATGTAATCATTGGAGAAGAGAGCTTTATACTCCCTTTTTGGAATATCGTACTTAGCGACTTTGTTAAAATATATATATATATATATATATATATATATATATATATATATATATATATATATATATATATATATATATATATATATATATATTTATTTATTTATTTTCAATTTCTATTAAAATAATAGAAAATTAAAATTACAACAAAAATTCATTATCATATGTAAAAAGCCATATTTATAATATAAAATTTATTTTTAAAGTATTTATTTAATATAATTGTGAAAGGGTGTAAATTTGAAAATTCTTTCAAAAATAGAGACCATGTCCACTAAGAAATTTTCCAAAGTATTTATAAACTAATAGTATTGTATAAATTAAATCACTAATAAATATTGATAAGTATCAAAACACTTTATCTCATATATTTCAAATTTTCAAAAGTATTTATAAACTAATAGTATTATATAAATTAAATCACTAATAAATATTGATAAGTATCAAAACACTTTATTTCATATATTTCAATTTAAAAAATAATAGCTAAATTATAACTTTATTTTAAATTAATATTATTAATATTAATTATAAAATAAATTAATATATGAGTTGAACACATAAATATTTAAAAAAACATGTAACATAATTCTTAACAACTAAGATTCATTCTGATTTTATCGTAGAGAAATTTAACTTACTTTGTTATAATATCATGAGGCAAAATCATGACTTATCAATATTACATGCCCAAAAAATCATAACTCATTTCATAGTCAAAATATCAAAATATTATATATATACATATTATATTTAAAACAAATTCTATTCTAACTATTACTAAAAATATGTTGTAAATATTTCATAAAAAAATAAATCTTATCATTTATCTATTCATCTATTAATTATTGATTATCAAATTAATTATTCATCTATTAATTATTGAGTACTTCAAATTTACTCTATTCCAACATTTAAATAATTTAAATAAATTCCATAAAAACAAAATCAATTTAATTACTTACCAAATGAACTCTTTCAATTTTTTTTATTTTTTATTTTTATTTTTTTATATTCAATCTTCTACATTAAAAACCAATAAATTAAAAATGGTTATGGAATTTGCATTTATCCCTTGATTATTATGTCATTGTCTTTGGCCAATAACATATAGTATCCACGATCTTGCGATAGTTCTTGCTGTACAGAAAAACGATCTTGCAATAGTTCTTGCTGTACAGAAAAAGAAAAAAAAAAAAAAAATAGGTTAATTTTTCTCAAGTTACTAGGTCAACTATAAGTTTCACGGTGTTTTTAATGGATGAATTACACTCTGTACGGGTGTTTATTATTCATGGTTTCTGCAGCATATGTGCCAGTGTGTATTATTATTATTCATACTCTCATATATCTTAAATTATTAAATAGTTCATAGAGATTTAAAAATATTAAAAAAATATTAGTAAGATATTAAAATATTAGATGCATTGTCACAATGTTTAGCTGTAGTCTAACTAGCCAGAGGAATCGCCCTGAAAATCATGAAAATTTCGATAAGATTTTCAGAAAATCCGGCAGGAATTTTTCTAAATCCATGTTATAACTATCAAAGTTTAATATTTTGGGTGTCCTACAGGTTTTTGATGGTGCTGAATCCATTTCCAATGTCAAAATCAGGATTCAAACACTGTTTCTGCAAGATTTTTTAAATTTTTTTGGCCTGGATTCCGGCCAATTTTGACCGTCCGGGCAATTCCTCCGACTCATTAGACTACTCCAATAACATGCTACAACTTGAAGTACTATTAAAAATAGTCATAACTACATTTGAGTTCGACAATAATAGATGGGTAATTCTAATATGTTCACTAGAAATATATTTGGTGAGTTATTTATGGGTAAGATATTTTTATTTATTGTGTTGTGAGTATTTATATATTTTATAAATTAAAAATTAATAATTATTAAAAATAATAATAAAAATAAATTTATAATAGTTATATAAATTAAAATTAAAATGAAATGTATAATAAAACCTAAATTTTAAAAAGATTATAAGCAACAAAATATTTCATAAAAAGCTTTGTAGCCAAAAAAAATTCATTAATTTAAAACCTCCTCACACATAACTCTATATATATATACTCCGGATGCGGATGAGCAATAGGCGCATAGGGATTATTGGCTCCGGCCATTTCCCAACGCTCTCGGCGCGTGAGAGCCACATGGCCCTCCACGGCGCCATAACCATCGCATTTACTCTGCTTGCAGTTTGCATTAACTCTCCGCGCCGGCATTACATTCTCCCTGTTCCGTCTGGCTTGTGCATTATGATACCTTGCTCCTGGCTCGACGGGCTCACCGTCTCTCTGTGCGTTTGTATGGTGACCTTGGACCAGCTTGCCGCCTCTCTGTGCGTTTGCATGGTGCCATTGGACGGCGCGTGCCCTGCCCACTGCGCTGAGCCAAGCGCTCGCACAGTAACAGGCAGGCGTTGCTCGCTATACAGTTGTATCGAATTCGAACCGGATGCGCATTTCTCCAACAGCAATTTCTGCCCAGCTGCTTCTAGCGCTCCTCAGCAAAATTCCAGCTCTCTCCTGCAGCTCGTTCCGGTTTCTTTCTCTGCTGAAGAGCCGCTCCAGACTCCCAAGCCTATCGAACCTGCGCCTCTCGGCTTCGACATGCCTCGCCTCAGGCAACGCATGATCGCTCGGCGGGGAGGCACCAGAGGAAGCTCGTTTGGCGATCGCCCTTCTTCCAGCAGGCAATTCTCTGAGATTCCTCCTGTCTGTGACCATGGCCATCCTCCAGCCTCTCCTCCGCCTGTCGCTCCCCAGCGCATCTCCTCCCCCGCCCCTCAGCCTGCCAGCAGTCGTTTCATTCGTCAAACCACACAACGGGCAGAGTTGAGGTTTGACAGCGCTTTCAATCGACCCTCCATCACTGCTTTCATCACTGTTACTTTGCGTGAGGACGCCACACTTAACCCTCCTACCTAGAATGCCTCCCATCCTGCTCCTTTCGACCCTCATCCTGTCCCTGTCGAGCTTCGTTCCTCCCCTGCCTCCTCACCTTTTGAGAACTTTCCCGAGCCGGCAAACTTAGCCAATCCCCCCTCTGGTCCCTCTTCCCTGCAGGTTAACGCTGGAGTTGAACAGGCCGCTGAAGAACGCAACAAGCAAAGTGAAGTGGAAGATCCTGAAGCTGATTACAGTTGCCCAATAGTGGAGGAAAAGCCATCGCCTACCAACTCCATCTGACTTAGCAATGCCATGGCGCAGTATGGTCTTTCAACTTGTTTATCTTGTTAGCAATGCTGGTTATCTACAGTATATTATAGTTTTCTGGTTTTCGTTTATGATAGTGCTAGGTTTTTGCTACTGTCTCATAACAATCACTACTATTCCACCGGTTTCCCTGTACAAGGGCGGTGAGACTGATACTATAGAGCTGGTTTCCCTATACGGGCAGCTTCGTTCCAGAACTATGTTTGACTTTCAAGCCCAGTCTCAGGCTAGTACAGCTGAGCTGAGGCAGTTTTGTATTATTATATTTACATAAATAGAATTAGTCCAATTTAGAAAAGAAAAAAAAAACTATATATATATATATATATATATATATATATATATAATTTTAAAATTAAAATTTTAATAATTTTTTATATTACATAAAATTAAATAAAAATATTCAAATAACATTAAATCATCAAATACTAATTATTAAAAAATATAAAACTAAATATCATATTTTCCTTATTATAATATTTTATTAAGCATACATGATTGAAATTCTCATATATTTCATTTATTATAAGATATTAAAATATTTTATAAACCATTTAAATGAAATAGTGTAATGATTTATAAACAATTCAACTTAATTAATAAAATTATATTGATAGCCATTTTTTAAATATAAATACTATATTATTTATAACTAAATAAAAATAATAAAATTAAATAATATCAATTAAAATTAAATCATTAAATAATTATTATCTAAAAAATATAAAATAATTAATATTATATTTATCTTAATATAATTACCTTTTAATTATTATTTAAAAAACATAAAAAATAAATATCATATTTATCTTAATATAATCACTTATTAAAAAATGTAGTTGGAAATTTTATATATTTATTTACATTTTATTTATAATAATATATTAAAAAAATTATAAACCATTCAACTTAATCAATACAATTATTATTATTTTTTTCTAAGTTTGACTACTTCTATTATATCATATAAAATAGAAATTACACATCTTTTCCTCTGGGTTTGGCAAGCCAAATCCACAAGGAAGTTTCAACACTTTTCCAACAAAAATTGGACTCCCCTCGCCGGGGAAACTAGCCCTCAAAAACCATAGTGACACTGTTGCCCGTAGCAGGAAACCAACATATTTAGTGGCCAAAAATAAACAAGAGTCATATAGCAAACATTGCCAAAACATGAGAAAACTAGAGAGCATAGAAAAACTGAAACTAGGGAAAACCTTCATCCTTTTTGCCGGAGGTGGGAGCTTCTTCTTCAATCCTGCAAACATAGATCTCGTCATCATTCTCCTTGCTCGGCACGTGGCGTGAAGTCTGGGGACGTGGCGACGCGGGAGAGTCGAGCTTCTTAGAGGAGGCAACTTGCAGACCAGAGTGCTCAGACTTGTTTTCTGCCTCAGAATCCGAACTGCTACCATCATTGTTACCTGTGTTGTCACTGGTGTTCTTGCTGTTGCTTGAGGCACTTTGCACTGGGAAAGCCTTCATCTTGCGAGGGATGAAAGCAGGCTCAGGTGGAATGGTGGATTTGCATGACCTCTTCTTGCTGAGGGAGTTGGATGGCGCCATAGGAGGAGCGGGAAGTTGCAAGGAAAGTTGGGTGGTCAGATTGACAGAGGCATTCATGTTCTACTCTGCCTAGCCGACCGAAAGATCCAAACCACTGCCTAGGGACTGCAATAAAGGAGGTATGGACGGGCGGCCACGCCCTCTTGCCTTTTTGCATCTCATTCGATGACGCCGAGGCATAATTGTCTGAGGAGTAGAAGCACAGGACCAGGAGGGAGCAATGGAAAGCATAGAAGAGGAATTGCCACTGGAGGGAAGGCTAAGGCTGGCTGAATGAGGACCATGCACTAGAGGTAGAAGGGAATTAACAGAAAGATACACTGAGAGCAGGAGAGAGGGCCGAAGTGAGGGCGAATAGACAGAGGAGGCTGGCTTAATGGCCATGGCATGCGACCTTAATGCACTACAGTCCAGGTACGTCGAAATGAAGGTGGTGGAGGTTGAGTTTAAGTCTCCCTCACGACAGCATTTAACGCAATGCTGGTATCCTTGTGCTGTCATGTGGGGCGGCCAAGTGTCCCTCCACATGGCAGCCCTGTGGCATGCGATCTCATTGGCTAGCACCCGCATCCAGGGGAACCAATGCAATTATATTGATAGCCTAAGTTATAGTGATTTTTTTTATCTTGTGAGGTGATAAGTGTTAAAGGTCCTACATGCCTCTCATCTTGTCTTAACACTTAATATGCAAATGACTGTAGGCATTTATGGTTTCAAGTGGGATGTGTTAAAGCTTTAACTAATTGTTTGAAGTTAATGTTGCTCATATGAAGGCATGCCCAAATGGCAATGAAGATTACTATTGTCCCATCATTTCCAATGCAATGTTGACTCCGAGCATTCATTTCCCTTTGACTCTATCATAGTCCATTGTTATTTCAGTTTGGGAAGACGAGGAACCTATTGTTTCTTTCCTCCTCATAGTTGTATCCTTCTTTTCTTTCTTTATTTATGGACTTTTCTCATGAGTTTTCTCCACCTCACTTGTAATCTGGTGAGAGGAAACATTCCCTAAGGTAGTTGGTTCTCTATGAATTTCCTTATTTGCAAGATTTTCTGTATTGGATGGATAGGCTTTGATGCTCTATGAATTCAATATGCGAGGATTCATCATGGTAGTAGTAGTGTGACAGGGAGTAGGGGGGTTCTTGTCTTAGCTCGAGCTTTCACCCAACAAATTCCTAGTGATTCCTAGTGACGGCAATGTGCAAAAAAATAAAAAAACAGTGACATTGCCACCATGTGGCTCTTGTTTTTAATATGAACTAGGGTTGAGTTAAAAAAAAAAATTGGAAGTTTTAATTTATTTTAAGCAAAAAAAATATTAATTTTATTTAAAATTTAATTAAAATGATTAAAAATTAAATTATATATGTCTTAAAATATTGAAATTTAATTTTATATTAAAATACAATTTAAATAGAAGAAAATAAACTGGGTTTGGAGTATGTCCTAAGATTGTTTGCTGGTTATTCCAGGTGGCTTGGTTTTCCTTCAATAGGAGTGACGAGTCAACGTGCATTGGTTGATAGTAGCAACTGATGGTTGTCCTGAGCAAGGCTGACCTCATTGTTGTTTGACAACTAAGTTATGATAAGTTTTCCAGCGATGTAAAAATAAAGAAATTACAATTTTAAAATATTAAATTTACTTTTATATTAAATGCAATTTAAATAAATGAAAATTATTATTCTAAAATAAAAAAATCCTATCACTGAATTTACATTAAAACTTAAAAAAAAACCCTAAACATCATTCGGTTGTAATGGAACCATTTGTTGGAATAATCTAGGGGGTAAGTCAACCCAATTCCCCTAAGAGTTATCTAGAGGAATTATCTAGACAACCAAAAGTAGTCGGAATTCTGGCAAAAAACGAAGAAGAAATTTTGTATTAATATTCTTTGAATCATGTTTTTTATGGTGGAAATAGATTCAGCACCATAAAAAAACCTCACGGCACCTAAAATCTTGAAGTTTATTAGCTATAACCTAAATTTACAAAAATCCTTAAGAAAATCTTGCCAAAATTTCCAAGAAAAAAAAGACAAACTAATTAAACTACCACCTTCGACCTTCGCACTCTTGGGGAGTGCATGAAAACTTAAATGTCAACCAGTGGTATTGAGCATTAGTTTGTGAACACTGTCTTAATGGTGCTGTGAAGCAGTGGTATCTCGGAGAATTTCCCGATGTCACAAGAGATATCAAGGAAGTTGTCTACCTAGCATGTGGAATAGCCCGGACGGTAGTTTTTTTGCCAGAATCCGATAAACTAAAATTCAAAAAATCAGGTAGTTGGAGTGTTTGGAATCCATTTTTAATAGTGGAAATGGATTCAACACTATTAAAAACCCTTAGGGCACTCAAAATACTAAATTTTAACAACTGTAAACAAGATTCTGGGCAAATCTTTGCCAGATTTTTTCAAAATCTTTGTCGAATTCTGGGCCATTCTGCTACTTTTTTAGACTACGCATATATTAAGATATAATGTTTGATGATAGTCATAGTACAACTTTTATATTAATATGCCTAAAACAAAAAAGGAAAATTGTTATGCCAAGAATCCAAGTCACATGGCATATCAAGAAATCATATATGTAGATGAATCAACTCAATCAATTGCAATTAATTGGAAAATGACAGGTGAGGAAAGCAGCCGCAGTGACATGTTGGAATTGCTTCTTTTGAAAAGCCACCCAACTGACCTGGTGATCCTTTGATCTTTGAGCCGCCCAATTCAGTTGTCGCCGTCCAACTTGATTTGAAACCATTTGCACCTACTTTTCAGCAAATAAAACTTGACATCCTCCTCCTCCTCCACCATTTCCAACCTTTTGTTTGATATCTCCATCATCCCAACTACTGCGAAATTATCGACAAAATGATTCCAACACTCTTGGTTGCTCTCCTCTAGTTGCACTTCTAGAATCCCCAAATCTTTCACTCGTCTTTCCTATCCACAAGAATAACAAATCGAATGGTTCTAGCAGAGCACTCCCAGAATCTTGCTCAATAAATACAAGTGAGGCATGGGACCAAATCCGACATTGCTTGTGAGGAGAGTTACTATCCATATCTGCCCAGATCCAAAAACCTCAGGGGTGATTTGATTTTTCCATAGAATTTGTCTAGACTTGAATTACAATGCACAAAATTTAAAACTAAAATGCAAAATTGAGGAAAGAAGATCACGGACATATTAAGAAAATTTCACATCCCACTTAATCCTTGTGTTTTTCCCTTTTCTTTTGTTTGATTGGCACACTCTTTGGCTCATGAGGTGATGGATGTTGTACACATGACTTCTAGATGCAGTTAATTTCCTATGACAAACATCAAATGTGAAATGCTTTGGATTTGCATCTCCACTTTGGATGATTCCTTAAAAAAAAAAAAAAATCGTTCTTTTTCCAAAGTTTGGTTTCTGGATCGACCAACTATTTCTAATGAGATCATGGAATTGGGGAAAGATACTTTTGATTATGGTTTAACTCCAATATTCTTGACATCAACCTTACACTTTGATTGGCATGGTTATTTGCCTCCCACATTGAGAGGCCTATAGATGTGGAAAAAGGCTAACTCCTCAAATTTCTTTAGATGTGTAACAATCTTTTTCAATATTGCGGAGTTAGGATTTTGTCCCTTAGACTTTAATTTGAAAACTTGGCTTATAACAATCATTGAAACTCCTAGAACCAACATTATCTTTATGCCTCCACTGATGGCTAGATCTAAACCTTTCCAAAGCCAAAAATTCAACTTGACCAGTTTGGTTATTAGAGTGCCCAGCCCCCAGGCATAATGTATCTCAATTTGTTCATTAGGACAAAAGATCACCAATCCCGCTCTTTCCACCTCTAGTATTTTATACAATTTTAATCAACAATTTATATTTGGTTTTATACTTAATAATTGATTTATATTTTATATTTAAAAGGTTTAATTTATTCAGGATCACTTGTTATTGTGTCATTTTATTTTAAATCTCATTTAAAAACTTAACATCTAAATTTTAAATTCATTCCACTCCAAGTGGAACTTGTGATAACTATTTGAGGTGACTATGGTGTACGATTAAACTTTGATTGACTTTTATTGAAGCTTCTTCACTTGCATGTTGGCCTTGCTTTTCTAATTCCAAAACTCTTATCAACACCTTCAATTTCTTCCCTTTCCTTCTTTCTTCCCTACATACCTACGAATCAACTACCCACAAATTGACTACCAGTTGCATCAATCAATGAGAAACTCTCACTATTAAAAAAAAAATACACTTTTTTGAACCCTCCCAAGGGTGGAAGTGGATGATCCATCAACACATAACATTTGTTGATGATCCACCAACAAACACCAACCAACAAATAACATTGGCCACATACATTAGTGTCCAATGATCCAACATGTTTGTGAATCAAAACAAACATTAATTAGAGAAATTAGGAAATTACCTTCCAATTCTCTCCATGAAAACCCATTCCCTTATATTTAACATTTCTTCCAACCAAACATTACAACTCTTGCATATCTCTTTCTAATTAGACTTTATTTTATTTTTTTAATCTTTTAAAAGTATAACTTAATATAGATGTGAAGTAATAAACTAATTATTACATAAATGAGTCAACCCTGGATTAGAATTTTAAAATAAAATGAACCATCAAATTTAATGGTTTCAACACTAATTTTAACCTTTTTTGAACTAAAAATATTAATAATTATCCTAAATTCTTAATTATATATAAGTAACAAGTTAACCTACAAGAAGAAATTTGCGAATTAAATTCAGGTGTTGTCTAATAGTAATTTGCGAATTAAATTCAAGTGTTGTCTAATCAAGCAAAGATTTTTCATGAGCGACTAATTTCTCTTCATAATATGCTGATTTTTTTTCAAAACATCTAATAGCAAAAGAGAATGTTAATTCAACATCATCAAAAACAATCAAAGTACCCAAAAATTTTGAAACTAAATAACTATAACATTGATTTCAAAAAAATTACACCAAATTTCATTAAAATCATAATAAATTTTCTGATTTTTAATTAAAAAAAGTTCACCTCATTAAACCACTGTCAAATTCATCCCTAAATCAAACTATAATATAATCCTCCAATGAATATCATCAAAATCATAATAGATTTTCCATTTTTTAATAAAAAAAACTCACCTCATTAAACCACTCTATCAAATTCATCCCTAAATCAAACTATAATAAAATCCTCCAATGAATATCCGTACGTCAATGGACCCCAACTAATATCCGTACGTATATCCGAATCAAGTTGAGAATTAAAAAATTGGTAGTTTGTACGATGTTAATACCCTAAAAAATAGTCGAATAACAAGGTCACAATTTTGCTGGAAAACTAATGGAAAATCTAAAAATGTTTGGGTTTAGAAATTTAAATTAGTTGTTAAATTTAAAATTTTGAAACCTATTTCTTTTATTAAAAAAAATAATTAAAACATTTCAACAATAAAATTATTTTAAAGCCAAATTCAGTTGACAAATTAAATATTCGATTGGATCAACGCACGGCAGAGAACACACCACTGCTCTACACCCAACGTTTTCCTTTCAAACAACCTCTGCTCTTCTGGAATAACACAACTGGACACGCGGCGTCCCAATCTTCTCCTTTCAAACAACCTATGCTCTTCTCGAATAACACAACTGGACAACACGTCATCCATGTCCCATGGCACTCGCGCGTTTCTGACCCCTTACTTCTCGTCGTACGGTCGCTCGAAGAAAATTCCAACACCCGAAAAGCAACAGCAGGTGGAATGAGGGCGTGGAATGAGCGGCCGAGAAAGCAAGAAAAAGCACTCGTAGCGGCTCACAAAGAAATCACCGCTGCTTTCCTTATTCGCCCCTCTTCCCACGAGGCCTTTATAACCTCACAACACCACCACCAATAGCCATGCTGCTCTCTGCACGATTAAAAAAAAAACATTCTTCTGTGTATCTTGGGAATGGGAATGGGAATCGAACTAGAGATGGGCAGACCCCAGCAAGAGGGCTGGGTGAGGGGTGCCATTCTTGGCGCCGGAGCTTCTGGAACAGTCAGCCTCGCTATGAGCAGGTCCAATGGCCAACTCTTTGCGATCAAATCCGCAGCCGGCTTTAGTGTCGCTTTGGAAAATGAGTACCAGATTCTGCGGTGCCTCGATTCTCCATACATTGTTCGCTGCCTGGGGCACAATTACAGCTTCGAAAACGGTGCAGAGGTGCACAATTTATTCTTAGAATACATGCCAGGTGGCAGCATGGTGGATCTACTGAGAAAGTTTGGAGAGAAGCTGAACGAATCAGTGATCAGAGCATACACACGCGGCATCCTACGTGGAATCGATTACCTACACAGTCAGGGGATTGTGCACTGTGATATCAAGGGGAAGAACATTCTTGTGGATTCCAATGGTGTGAAGCTTGCTGACTTTGGTTCTGCTAAGAGGGTTTATGATGAGGAGAAGTGCCAAGAGGCCTTGCAATTGAGGGGAACCCCTCAGTGGATGGCTCCAGAGGTGGTTAACCAGGTGGAGCAGGGGCCTGCTTCTGATATTTGGTCTCTCGGCTGCACTGTGCTTGAAATGGCCACTGGCAGGCATCCATGGAGCCACGTTTCCAGTCCCCTCGCCGCAATGTATCGAATTGGATGCACAGAGGAGCTGCCCGGGTTCCCTGGATGTCTTTCACCTCTGATTCGGGATTTCCTAGAGAAATGCTTTCGGAGAGATCCCAAGGAGAGGTGGAGCAGTGCAGAGCTGTTGAACCATCCTTTCTTAAAAGAGGACTGCTCTTTTATTGAGGCAGAGGAGGCCATTAGGGGTCCAGGATCCCCAACTAGTCATTTGGATTTTAGGAATCACGTATGGGATTCTTACTCTTCTCAGACGACCCCCATCCTGTCACTGAGCGTCCCAAACCCAACAGGGGAATGCAATACAGAGGTGAGTAGATCAGTTGAGCAATGCACAAGGCCCCACTGGCCGCAGCTTCTAAATTTGAAGATGTTTCTAACAGGCCTAATTGGATCACAAGCCCCCATGGTCCGTGGACTGTTGTGAGATCTTCCAGAAGTAAACCTCCAACTTCAGATAAGCCTCTGTTAAAATCAGACATTAGTAATGGCTCCTCCATCCAGGAGCTTCTGCTGTTCACAAAAGAAAGGTGCAGTGCCAGCTTCGAAACTGTCAATTCGAAAGAGATGCAACCAAGAGGCGAACTAGATCAATGTTCACAGGCTATGGTCTCTGCAGCCCAATCTCAACATCAACCATCTTCCGGCACTTCTGCCAAGACTCTACATCATAACTTGTTTTGGGTGGCTGAGGCATCTAATTTGATTGGTGAAGCTTGGGTCTCGGATGGAAATTCATTTCACAGGATTGTTGGTGGTGATTCTGGCATTCATGACAGATTAGTAGTCGAAGAATCCTTTTATATCTTTCATGATAAGTGGAACTCTACGACTTGTGCAGGTGCAACTTACTGCCCCTGTTGTTGTATGCGCACTCCACAATTTTGTCATACAAGTACGATAAATCTGAAGTTGTATACTAGCCGCAGAGCAGATACATACTCTTGTAATTTTGATTCAAAAATAATTCCAGTTGAATTTCTTCTGTTACACAATGTATAACTACATGAGTAGCGATTTAACTTTAATCCTGTTTGATTGGCATTTTGACTTTATTCGGGTTGGAGGATTTTCCCTTGGTATATTCACGTAAGGAAGGGCAGTAGGAAAACAGAGAGTTGTATACATAAAAGAAAAGTTTTATGGTATACTACAAATTACACGGATACATTAAATATTTATCTATGGTGATTGTGAGATCTAAGTGATTTCAAAACAAAAAGATTGGTGGTTGAGAAATTATCTCAACAACTCAATCAAATTTACTTTAGTTTTAAGTTTTTTTTTTTTAATGTTTACATTATTATATAAATCTCAAATTACAAAATAGAAAACACATGGTACAAAAACATAACTGGTTTTCATCAACACTTAAATCTATTTTGTTGTTCTTTCTTTTTCTTCTAGTTGTTACTTGAACTCTATTTAAAACATGCTTGATTCTGACTATTATTGATGAACTTTGTAAGATTAACAATATTAATAACTAAGCTCGTCCAGGCTTCCGGGATAAGAGTTGTCAAGTAATGAACCATCCTATGGACCAATCACCATATGTAGGATATTTCACTTTCGGTTATCCATCAGTTGCTAGATAGACAATGTGAATATTGAATGTGCTCAAAAATTGATCAAACAACTTGACTTGTTTCACACACATGGATCTCATATTGTAACCAGTAGTCGTTGTTCACACACACGGATCTCATATTGTAACCAGTAGCCATTGTTCAGGGTTTCTAAGCACCAAAAACAACAAACCACAATAGTGTAAACACAACCAGACTAGTGATGTGTTCAAGGGTTTCCAAGGGTCAAGAACAGCTAATTAGAATTATGCAACACTGTTCATAGCTTAAAAGAGTTTGAGAAGATCTGCACTAAACTCATCTTCACTCCCATAATCTAAGTAATCCTCAAAGATTTCAAGTCTTCAATAGTAGTTATGTTAATAGATTCTTTTAATTTCTCATTTAAAAGATCTTTAGCATGAGTCTTACAATTCAATGTTGCGTGTCTATGTTTTTGGCAATAAAAACATTTGATTGAGTTCTTGTTTTTATGGATCCTGTCTCTGGAGAATAGTGCAATTTCAAGTTATGAGTTGTCCTCTGCATCACTTAATTTTATTCTCTTTTCTTCTGCTAAAAAAGTTGCTACCATTTTATCTAATAATTTGGAAGAAAATTAACTTAAAATAAAAATAGCATTATCATAATTAAAAAGTAAACTGTTTAACAGAATAACCTTAGCATCTTCATCACCACAAAAGTACAATATGAGTAAAAAATACTCTAATAGCATCACCCTTCGAGTTCAAAAATAATATTAGCTCATGCGATCTAATTAATTAAAATCGAACATGCCGCTGCAAGAAGATGGAGGACGGTGCTCTAGGAAAGGACGTTGAGAGGCCGCTGCAAAAAAATAAAAATAATGGAGGACGATGTTGCAACAGAGACTTTGTTGCACACAATTTAATCAGTGCAGAAGATCATTTGTCAAAGTGTAGACGAACAACACAGTTTTCACATTCATATGATCACATCAAGCGTTGATCCTACACAATTGATTCCCTACCTAGTAGTGGAAAAAGTTGAATTCCTCTCACATTTTCTTGGGCTCTTCTAAAAAGAGTAAATCCAGAGCTATCAGCGTTGATATCAAGTAGAAAAATAAAGAGATACACATACAAAGGAAAAGTTTTATTACATGCTACAAATCACATGGATATATCACATATTTATGGTGTTTGTGAGATTTAATTGATTTTAAAACAAGTAAATATATTGTTGAGAAGTTATCTCAACGACTCAACCAAATCAATCTACTATAGTACGGGCTAGTTTCCAGTAGGGTGAATTGAAGAATTTTCACAAAAAGAATGATTTCTCTTTAGGGTGTTATGAATGAGAAAATTCATAAATAGTTAATGTGAATTCCATAAGTTGAATATATATATATATATATTTCCAAAATCAAAATTAAAAGTTATAATTAATGTTCAAAAAATTCCATCAATTTAATTAATGTTTAGAGAATCTACCAATTAATTGTGATATTTTGATGGTTTACAGTAGGCTTGATTAGATAAATCATTAAAAATCAAATTTAAGAAATCTCCATTTTGTATCTCTTTAAACTTTGTTTTAAATCTAATTTTTGTATAATTTTAAGTAAATTGGATGAACCTAGTTAAGTGTTTGATGTTGCAGTGGTTCCAACATTTTGTTTTGAATTTTCTAAGAGACTTTGATATCCCACAAGATTTGAATCTATCATTTTCTCTCTTCTTACTTTTTTCTTTTGATCTATCATGAACAACAAAAGCGTCATTGGTAGATTCATAAGCTTTTTGCCTCAACTCCTTTGCTAATAAAGCAGTCATGACCTAATTAAGCATCAATTTCTTTACAATGCTTGCAATGGCCATTACTAGTTTGCCTCGTGAATTTGACAAAGACCACAAAAGGGTCATCTAACAATCCTTTTGTTGTAACCTCTAAGATTCAACAATAAACATTATTAATATTTTAGTCACATAACTATAGTATACAACAATTACTATATAAGTAAAGGTTGAGTGGAGTTACTAATTTGTGTCCCGTGAATTTGACAAAGGCCACACAAGGGTCATACAACAATCCTAGACTTGTTGTAACATATGAGATTAACAATAAAGAGTATTAATCTTGTAGTCACATAATCATAATATACAACAATTACTATATAAGTAAAGGTTTAGTGGAATTATTGTTATCCTAGCTACTTAGGTTAAAATCCCCACTAGTGATTGAAGATTAATTAATTTGATTCATTGGTCCATTAAACTTTGTAATCAACTATCTCTTTTATGCTTAATTAACAGTCAAGAGTCAACTAGGCCCACCATTAAGAAACATATAGTAATATAAAAACATTAGACAACAAATTGATCTGAGCAAATCTTCCATTTTGAGCTTCCATAACTCAAAGTTAGTGCAATTAAACTTCTTCATTCCTAATCTAGATGTGCTCCAATAATAAGTAAAAAAAAACCTTATTCTTAACACCTTGGATCTAAGGTGATTAGGGTATGATACCAAATGAAAAGAACCAAAGGTGCAGAAAATGATTCCTACACTAAAAAATGAGGGAAACAACACAAAAACATACAACCCTTAAACAAAAATTTCCTATAGAAAAATCTGTAAGGATTAATACTCCACAATTGAAAGCATACTCAAAAGACTATTCGACAAGTAACAAATAGTTACAATACATTATAGAGCCTCCATGCTCTTAAGAGGGGGTGATCAATAACCACCTTCCTACATAGTATAAATGTTGCATGAGGTGGTATATATGTTGTTGGATTTAAAGCAAATTCAAATCTGATGATGTATACACTGCCCTATATAGCATTTGATGTTGTGGAACAAGGTAGTTATTTACAATTTTCAATAAATATATTTAATAATGTAAAAATTGAAGGAAAAAATCAATATCATAATAATATGTTAAAGCCTTTTTATTTGAATCTAATCCAAAATTTCAATAAATAATCATAAACAAAACCATAAAACATTTATATTTTTTCAACCTTATATACTAGAAATTAATAATAATTAATCATTTAATTATTACTATTCTACATTTATAATTTAATAATTAATCATTTAATTATTACTATTCTACATTTATTATTTACTATTTACTATTGCTCATCATTTAATACTTTTCAAAATCTGTTTATAAGAGAAGAAAGAAAAAACTTATCATTCATCAACATTTATTAAAACCCATAATTTAACTAATCAACAGTTTCACCGAAAAACAACATTGAATTTTCTAACATAATTTTGAATAAATTACACAAGATTGAAATACCATAAACTTCAGATTTCGTAACCCAAAATCAATCGGAATTTGATGAAAAATTAAGGCTAAAATTTCAGCTAAACAAACAACTCCATATTAAAATAAAATAACTCCAATTTTATTGGAAAAGGTTTTTTTATGAGACGAAAGGAAACCATCAATCATTATTATAAATGATTTCGTAACCCAAAATAAATCGGAATTTGATGAAAAATTAAGGCTAAATTGTCAGCTGAATAGACAACTCCTTATTAAAATAAACCTTTCAATTTTATTGGAAAATATTTTTTTTTAATAAGACGAAAAGAAACCATCAATCATTATTATAAATGTTAGCTTGTCTTTAAAAAGTTATTATAACTTATAAATAACCCCTTAATTTTATTGGAAAAGATTTTTTTTAAGACGAAAAAAAACCATCAATCATTATTATAAATGTTAGGTTGTCCTTAAAATGTTATTATAACTTTTAATATTTTTTATTATAGGTTTAAGTATTAAAATATTTAGATTTTTTTATGCATAAAGTAGTAGATGTTATATATTATAGATTTTTTCTCCAATCTGCCCGATCATGGATCATCAATTCTATCAGATCGAATAGAAATTATAGAAATTACAGTATGATAAATATTATTCTTTTAAATTAAATTTATTAATTATTTAGCGATTTCAAAAAATTCATTTAATTAATTAATTTTATTTTTCAGAAAATAGTTTTATTTCAAATAATATAATACAAATTAAAAAATAATAATAAAATTAAAACCTCAATATATATACACATAAAATAATCTAAGTTAACTATTTATATAGATATTATTAAGATTTAGCGAATAATATTATTAAAATTTGGTGAATATATTCATTATGGTTGGAATTTCAAAATGTAGAAAATGTCAAATTTAACTATTTTAACACTTGTAGTATTTATATATATATTCAAATTAGGTTGAATTTAGATACCTGTTAGTCAAAATGTTGGATAGAAGAATGATCTACTAATTAGCAAGTTGTTATCATTAAAATTGTGAGAAGCTTTAATTTTCCGAAAAATAACTCCCATCCTCAACTCCTCCCCATAATATTTAAATAGATGACATGATAAAAACTAAACCTCACAAACACCAAATAATCAACACCCCATATATATATATATATATATATATATATAACAATTTTCCTCTCAAATTTTATCCCAAACCCAACAAATTAAATAACCAAAATTATAACCACCAAACTATCACAATCCCAAATACCTATCCTTGAAAGTTGAGAAAAAGACACTAAAACGTTTCCCAAAACCCATCCAAAGCACCATGCTCCTCAAAAGTTGGAAAAAGTGCTAAAAAGTTTCCCAAAATATAAGAAATAAGTCAAAGCATCCGCACATCTACGTTGCCAAATTAGATACTCAGGCAGCACGGCAGAGAACACCCCACTCAGAGTTGTCTTTCCAGGCAACATAATAGTCCAGACGACGGGATTTTGACGGTTCAGTAAAATTCAAAAAATGAGGTAGTTGCAGTGTTTGGAATCTATTTTTGAGAGTAGAAATGGATTCAGCACTATCAAAAACCTTTAGGACACCCAAAATACTGAAGTTTAACAACTGTAAACAAGATTTTGATAAAATCTTTGCCAGATTTTTTCAAAATCTCTATCGAATTCTGGACCATTCTGTTACTTTTTTAGACTACGGCCACCCCACTCCTTTTCCACCCACATTTCCAATGCAGTCATTTCAAACAACATTTGCTCGGGTCGAATAACTACGGCTGACAGACACGTTATCTACGTCTGATGCCACTCAACTATTTCTGATTCCACCCAATGCCGGAGGGTCACTCGCAAGAAAACTCCGACGTTCGAAAGCAACCTTCCTCTCGAACCTATCTATCCAAATGATCATCTGATCTGTCGGTCAACCCACTTTCCCCTTTCCGGCTAGGGAATAAAACTTGGCATAGAGGCATCATAGGATGTGTTACACTACTCATCAATGATTAATCTCTTCTCAATAAAGAGTTTAGCTTATGTTTTTTCTGGTAATTTTCACTGATAATTTTGTGTTTCATTATTTCATTTTTCACACATTATATATATAATTTATATTTTAAAATGATTGAAATAAATAGATATATAGATAATTTTATCAAATATAAAGTTTTTTTTCAAAATAATATTTTTAGTGTTTTTTCAAAATAATAATTTTTCTATAGTTTTTTTACCATTAAAAATAATTAATTTTTTTGTAAGCTTGGCAATACCTTTTCATTCATTTTCTATCAATAAATGACAAGTTACAACCATAAATCAAATTTTTATGTGGCCTCAACCTGCCCAGAGGGAATCCAGATTTGTTGGCCACCTAAGTGCATGATATGCCATCCAAAAACAAAACAGTATAAGTTTGTCAAGCAATGGTAGATATTACTAAGTATCCTTATACTTCCTATACTCTTAATAACTTAAAACATACAGTAAATTTTGTAGCTGCTGCATATATCAAAAGGCAAAACAAGGATGAAATCATCATACTACTAACTATCAAAAGAATCCACAGGAATTGGATCCTTCACACTAGAGCCTGGAAGCTCACTTTGCAGGAAACATGGAATGTGTTGTTCAATGCGACTAAGGCGACCATTCTTCTTTTGAAGCTAAAACTGAATCTGGTGAAGATCCTTGCTAAACTCCGGTAGTCCAAGAGTAGTGGAGGGTGAGCCTGAAGAGAAGTGCACCAATGCTTTGGCTAGAAGATTTTTCATCAACTAATACAAATGAAAAGTTTCCTTATACAGAGAGGATCGGCCATGAGAGTGACCAGGATCAGGTTCCAAGGCTTTCCAGTCTCCCAAGTCAATTTCCTTATCAACAACTTATTGATTTAATTCGGCTTCCCACCCCGCTATTAGTTGACGCACCTTAGATGAGTTGCCCTCATGGTAAGCATTGGCGGCATCTTTTATGATGTGAGAGGTTGATTTCTGACCTCTGCTTCTTCCTCAATGAGAACTGGCCTGGCTACCCTCACGGGTCTACACATGTTGCTTGCTACAACCGCAAGAACCAACCAGTATCTCCCTTGCATACTTGCCTTGAGACACAAAAATTTCACCATCTCGCTGCCATATTTCCAATCCAAGGAAATAATGAAGGAGGCCCATATCCTTCATCTCGAACTCCTTTGCAAGGTCCTCCTTGCATGAGTGTATCAACTGCTCATCACCTGTTAGTATTAAATCATCAACACAAAGAACAATGATTAAAATCTTACCCTCCACCACAATTTGGTATAGATTTGCATCTGCCGCACCCTTGGTGAAGCCAAGTCTTGTGAAATAGTTGTCTATCCGAGTGTACCAAGCACGGGGTGCTTGCTTCAGCCCATACAACACTCTTTTGAGTCTACACACATGTGACTCACTGCTGAAGATATCAAATCCTTCAGGCCGCTCAATGTACACTTATTCCTCAATGATCCCATTAAGGAACACAATCTTCACGTCCATCTGATGAATGTGCCAACCCATCTGCGCTGAGAGAACAAGGATGGTCCTTATGGAAGAATACCATGCGACAGGTGAAAAGGTTTCTTCATATTCAATGCCCTCGATCTATGAGAAGCCCTGGGCCACAAATCTAGCCTTGTATTTCTCAACACTCCCATTAGCAGCTTGTTTTACCTTGTAGATCCATCTCGAACCTACCACTGATTTATCAACCGGCCTTGGAACAATTTCCCAAGCATTGTTTATGACTATGGATTCATACTCCTCCACCATTGCATCTACCCATGTGGGCTCTTGCACTAATTCTTGAAAGGAAGATAGCTCAGTCACTATACATTTGCTCATGAAAGCCATGTATCCAGTGAATCGGTCAGGAGACTGTCTTTGTCTGCACTGTGAAGTAGGAACTCCTACATTCTATGCGGCATCAAGTTTCATCCTCTCAGCTTATGTGGTACGCCTTCTGCCAATTCTGATGTTTGGCTCTGCGTGAGTGGACTCCTCCACTCCATGAACCTCCTCTTGTGGCTAATCCACATCTAGAGACTCATATTTGGGAACCAACAATTCCTCCTCCGCATGCAAGTCCAGCTCCCTCTCAAGTGAGAACCGCATGGCTTTCCCCTCATCAAAATTTATATCCCATTGCATAACAGTCATCTTACTATTAGGAAAATATACACGATAATTATGGGGTGTTTCTGTGTACCCACAAATATCCCAACTTCAGCAGTCGGCTCCAGCTTCTTCCTGGCGTTCTTGGTCACATGCACATAAACAAATGAGCCAAAAATCTTAAAGTGAGAAACATCTGGTTTCTTACCAGTGAAAGCTTCTTCAAGTGTACTCATGCCAAGTACTCTATGAGGATAACGGTTTTGCACATAAACCAAAGTGTTGCATGCTTTCTCCCACAAATGCATTGGTAGGCCCTGATCATGCAACATTGCTCGTGTCGCACCTGTAGAAATTTATGAATCTTAATTCTTATGCAAAAATTATTTCTGTTAATCTGGTTAAGTTTCTCACACTTATACAAGTTATCCACTGAATAAATTCAAGTGAACATCAAAGAAAAAAACATAGCAGATCTCTACCAATTCAAATCTAGAATAAGCACATGCACACATAGATAAAGTGACACAGTTATTTCTAGACAAACTATTCTTGGAAAAACCCAATGTGGGAAAACTGGTCTCTGGCTGCTGGAGGGCTCTATTATTAAGAATATTTCTGAATACACAACTCTGGGTTCTAGATCTAGAAAACCCTACAGAGACCAACAATACTGACTGATCCACACACTCAAATGGGATTTACAGAACTCAGCCAGATCTAGGCCTAGAAACCCCAAATCTTCCCTTGAAAGACACTACGTCAGCCTTTGAAGGCCTCCAAATGCTCAGCGTTGTCATTGGAAGGGACTGCGTTACCCCAGACTGGGTGGCGTAGTCACTACGCTGCCCCTAAGGGTCTCTGCATAACCCTTGAAGGGCTTCCTGGAAATCACACTGTCCTTGTTGCTGTTGCTGCTGCTACCATCTGCTGTTGCTGTCGTTTGTTGTTGCTGCTGCCTTCCTCTGTGCTGTCTTTCTTGATCTCTTCTTTGATTCTTGTGTATTCTAGACCCCGGGATCAGATCGTCCCCTTGGCCTAAATTCCCCTCTCTGCAACTGAAACAATTGAGAATTCTTAGCAACCCCGCCCTAGAATCTCAGCTTAGCTTCAGTGCTCTGCCTCTGTGTGTCTTTACAAATGACCCCAAGCCTTTCCTTTATACTTTTATCGTTGACAAATCAACAGCCAAGATTAAATCTATAATCAATGGCTAAGATTAAAAGAAAGCTTGATCCATGTGACTTAAGACAATTTCATCACATGTTTAATTAAATTCACTTAAATTATTTAAGTTCCCTAAGTATTAACTTAGGAAATACACTTAAAATAATTAATTAATTTAATATCTCCTAAACCAGATGAAATTTCCCAAACCCATTTCTCGTCTTGTAGATCAGGTGAACTCTAGTCCCTCCACAAAGTTTGGGAGCTAGAGCACAAATGATGCTACCCCAAGCACACAAAATCTCAACAACACCCACGATCGTTCTTATCTTCCTCTCCGCGACCCCATTTTGTTGTGGGTTATGAGGCGTTATGAGTTCTCTTCGAATTCCTTCTTTACTATAGAAGTCTTTGAATTCGTTCGAGATTTATTCTCCACCATTATCGCTCCTCAGAGACTTCACTTGCTTCCTCGACTCTTTCTCAACCAATCCCTTAAACTCGCAGAACTTTGAAAATGTTTGATCCTTCTTTTGCATGAAGAAAATCCAACATTTACAAGAAAATTCATCAACAAAAATAACATAATACATGTGTTTTTCTATTGAAGCAACCGAGAAAGGTCCACACACGTTTGTGTGAACTCTCTCCAGGATCATCGAAGCACGATTCTCCTTTTCATGAAAGGTGAACTTTACATATTTCCCCATGGCGCAACCCTTTCACTGATCTAACTGAGCAAGTGTTCCCATTGGAAGTCCAGTATATATTTGTTGCATGAATTTCAAGGCTCAATGATGAAGATGGCCCAATCGCCTGTGTCATAATTCGCCCTCATCCCAGCTCACCACTTTTTCGGCCTTGCCCATCACAGCAGCGCAACCTTCTACCTCCAGCTTGTAGAGATTCTTGACTCGAATCCCTATCCTCTTGGCTTGATTCATTGTTTTATGTCGTAGGAAATTTTTTCCATCGTTGAAAACAATGTCATAGCCTTTGTCCTCCAACATCGCGACTGAGACCCAATTTTCTTTAGACCTGGAACATGCATAACATCTTTCAATTGAAATGGTTTACCTGAATCCCTCTCAAAGTTAATGGTACCAATGTTGGTCGCACTGTTTCGTCCATCATCGCCCATCTCTATATGAATTTGGATATCTTTCTCCTCCAAGTCACTGAAAAGCTCCTTATCTCCCATCATGTGGAAGGAAGCACCACTATCAAGATACCACACCGATCCCAATGCGCTTGATACCAAGCATGCGATCAAAGAGAAATCAAGTTCAAATTGCGAGGTAAGGGCCTCACCAGCTGCATCTCCAACAACCTTCCTGTTCTTCTTCTTCTGTGGGCAATTAGTGGCGAGATGCCCATGTTCGTGATAGTGAAAACACTTCAACTTGCACAAATATAGCTTCTCTCCTTTAGACTTGGACTTTGAGTGGAATTTCTTCCCCTTCCCTTTCCTTGCCTTGGAAGCCAAAGCACAATCCTCTTAATCATCATGCTTTGATGAAGAGACATCTCTAGTGTTTCGCCTGAACTCCTCCTGCACTAGATCCGGCCACAGTCGTTCCAAATCCAACAATTTTTCCCGTCCATTGACAGAATCTTCATAACTGTGCCAAATCTTAGGAAGTCCCGAGAGAGCCAAGCTCACCAAATCATCATCGACAACAGTGATTCCCACACTCCCTAGTTCATCCCGAGATTGGACAAACTTTGTGAGATACTTTGGAATGTTCTCGCCCTTTTCCATCTTGATCTTTCTGAGTTTATCCTTCAGCGCCAATTTCCTATGGTCGTTGTTGCTTTGGAAAAGATCTGTCAAAGCCTTCCACATAGCATATGGAGTGTCTTTCCCATGAAGGCTTTATACAATGTGGTATCATACACCTTCCAACAAAATCCTTCTCGCCTTCGCTACTTTCTTTTTCCATGCGTCAAGTAATGCAGCATCTGTCGAAGTGGGCTTAGGAACATCATTGTCAATGAATTGCTTCAAGCCATTATCTTCAAGCACCGCCTCCATCCTGTCCTTCCAGGAAATTTAATTCGAGTTGCCCTCGAGTGCATACTCTAGCTGCAAGCCATTGAAAGCCATTTCGATGTTTACTCAACTATAGCACCAAGAAATTCTTGCAGCAAATTCGAATTGTTTCCACCAAAAAACTCAGCTCCTGCTTCAAAATCACAATCTTCTGTGCTCTGATACCATGTAGAAATTTTAATACAAATATTTATTGTTTGAATTCTCCTGATCTAACAATTATATGCCACTGTTAAATACAGAATCGCTTCTACAAAAATTATTGCGGAAATTTAAAACATGATTGCCAATTGCAAACACATGAAGAAAGATCATTCACTCATAACATAGATATTTACCGGGAAAACATAAAGCTAAAAAGCCCACTATCATATACTATGTATATATCATGGATCATGAAACAATCTTATACAAAACTCTAATCCAAGAGCTCTCAGTACAATATACAATCGTCTCACACTGTCTTGCAGAAATTGACGAATGCCTTAGCCAAATTTCTGCCTCACAACAGCCTTCTTCCTCCACTGTAGATCTGCCTCACAACAGCCTTCTTCCTCCACTGTAGATCTGATACTGAAGATCCCTCCTGATGTGCTCTTTTTGCCCGTTGGGCTGTCCACACAATGTGCATCTGTGAAACCATGCAACTTCACCTCATCCGTCTGTTTGTACCACAAGCCATACTCAGATGTGCCCCTCAAGTATCTCAGGACATGCTTGCCCGCCTTCCAAAAGATCTTGGTAGGCTTAACCATCACTTGACTAAGTTGGTTCACCACATAGCATATGTCTGGTCTTGTATTCACTAAATACATTAGCGAACCCACTAACTGTCGATAGACAGTAGCATCCACTACCTCTCCAGATGTAGCGTCCTCTTTCCTCTAGTTTCCTGGAAGAGGAGTATCCATGGGTTTGCAACCCTCCATGTGAAACTTACCCAGTATCTCCCTTCCATACTTTTCTTGAGACACAAAAATTTCACCATCTCGCTGCCATATTTCCAATCCAAGGAAATAATGAAAGAGGCCCATATCCTTCATCTTGAACTCCTTTGCAAGGTCCTCCTTGCATGAGTGTATCAGTTGCTCATCACTGGTCAGTATTAAATAATAAACATAAAGAATAATGATTAAAATCTTACCCTCCACCACAATTTGGTATAGGTTTTCATCCGCCTCACTCTTGGTGAAGCCAAGTACGGTGAAATAGTTGTCTATCCGAGTGTACAAAGCACGGGGTGCTTGTTTCATCCCATACAACGCTCTTTTGAGTCTGCACACATGCGACTCACTGTTGAAGATCTAAAATCCTTTAGGATGCTCAATGTACACTACTTCCTCAATGATCCCATTAAGGAACGCAGTCTTCACATCCATCTGATGAATGTGCCAACCCATCTGTGCTGAGAGAGCAAGGATGGTCTTTATGGAAGAATATCGTGCGACAGGTGCAAAGGTTTCTTCATAATCCTCCCTCTCAATTTGTGAGAAGCACCGAGTCACAAATATGGCCTTGTATTTCTTAACACTCCCATTAGCAGCTTGTTTTACCTTGTAGATCCATCTCGAACCTACCACTGATTTATCAACCGGCCTTTGAACAATTTCCCAAGCACTGTTTCTGACAATGGAGTCATACTCCTCCACCATTGCATCTACCCATGTGGGCTCCTGCACTGCTTCATGAAAGGAATATGACTCAGTCACAATACATTTTCTCATGAGAGCCATGTATCCAATGAATCGATCAGGAGATTGTCTTTGTCTGTGCTGTGAAGTAGGAACTCCTACATTCTGTGCGGCATCAAGTTTCAGCCTCTCATCTTTTTTGGTACACCTTCCGCCTGTTCTAATGTTTGGCTCTTCGTGAGTGGATTCCTCCACTCCATGAACCTCCTCCTGTGGCTGATCCACATCTAGAGACTCATCTTTGGGAACCAATAGTTCCTCCTTTGTATGCAATTCTAGCTCCCTCTCGAGCGACAACCACATGGATTTCCCCTCATAAAATTTTATATCCTGTCGCATAACAGTCATCTTACTGTTAGCAAAATACACATGATAATTATGGGGTGTTTCTGTGTACCCCAAAAATATCCCAACTTTAGCAGTCAGCTCTAGCTTCTTCTTGGTGTTCTTGGTCACATGCACATAAACTGATGAGCCAAAAATCTTAAAGTGAGAAACATCCGGTTTCTTACTAGTGAAAGCTTCTTCAGGTGTACTCATGCCAAGTACTCTATGAGGACAAATGTTTTTCACATAAACTGTAGTGTTGCATGCTTCTGCCCACAAATGCATTGGTAGGCCCTAATCATGCAGAATTGCTCGTGTCGCACCCATGATCGTTTTGTTCTTCCTCTCCGCGACCCCATTTTGCTATGGGTTATGAGGCACTATGAGTTCTCTTCGAGTTCCTTCTCTGCTACAGAAGTCTTTGGATTTTTTCAAGATGTATTCTCCACCATTATTGCTCCTCAGAGCCTTCACTTGCTTCGCCAACTCTTTCTCAACCAATGCCTTAAAATCACAGAACTTTGAGAATGTTTGATCCTTCTTCTGCATGAAGAAGATCCATCATTTACGAGAAAAATCATCAACAAAAATAACATAAT
>JAXQQM020068492.1:0-78856 GCA_034641835.2 Pinus albicaulis | reverse complement strand
AAGAAGATAAAGTTAATAGTATTAATATAAAATAATTTTTTTATAAGTAAATGAAAAAAATATAAATATTATAATTCGAGTGATATTAATAAAAATAAACATTATAGATTAAATTATTAATAATATTAATATGAAAATTATAAGTATTCCTAAAGGAAATATATTGAAATATTTTGTGGATTGAGTATGTTTTAAAGCTATTTTTTTGTGGTTAAGAGTTGGTTTTTCTAGTGTTATGATATGAGAAGTCATGATATTCATGTGGAATATATCCTAATCAAAGGGAGAAATTAAAGAAACATATGTTCATATTAACTTATGATCTACCAAACAATTTTTTTTTACATATTTTTTTATTATGTTCATATCAATTTGCATATTCAATGATTATGTTCTAACAATGATCTTACTGTGGTGAAAAGAACCAAAATTACACCAAAAGACTTCAAATCATTTGAGTTCAAGTCTAAAAAACAATACATAGAGCATATATGTTCAGCTAATATTTCTCTTACTAAACCGACTAGGCTTACCACTTCGAGAACTAAAACAACTCACAATATTTAGGTAAGTTGAACAAGTATAGGGACTTAATTAATGTTTGCTGTAAAAATACGTTTCTCCTTTTCTAATGAATATTATATTTTTTAATGATAGACTAAACTTTGTCTTATTATAAAATAGTGTATTAGATAAGTTCTTTTTCACTTTTTAAATTGTATGCCCATTTTGTCTTATATGAATGATATCCTTTAAAATAGTTGCATATCAACTATACTTTTGATACATTCTTCGGAAGTTACCTTAAGTTAGTGAAATAAATATCCATGATTATAATACCTAAATGATCATGATTATTTCTTTCATTACATGCTTTTTAGTAGTTTGATGATGCCCTTCATGGGCTGCTCTCACAAGATAATGGGAAGGAATCCTTAATAGACACTTAAATTTTCCTTCATTGTTTGAAATTTTGAGGTTTCAAGGTTTTATATAGCCACCACATAAATAATTATAATAAATGAAAAAGTTCAATTTTAGTTTACTCTTAATGGAATACGCTAATTTTATTACATTTAATGCAACATTTTATATGTTTATACCATATAATATTCTACACTTGTTTAGTTTCTTTATGTAATATTTTTTGTTTTGTTTTATTAAAAAATATAATAAACTAAACCTCATGAAGTTATTTAAAGAGTGTTGAATATATATATATACAATTTTTGAAAAACTAAAATGACTTTTTCTTTTATGAGATTTTTTGGTATGAAATCTCAATTTGATACACAATTATAATAGTATATTACACTTAACTCTAGAAGAGACATTGAATTTAAAGGATGCAAATACAATCTAAGTTACCTTAAATAACTGTTTAATCATCTACAAAACCAAAACATAAATATATTTTAAAAAATTGTGAACATCTCTAATTTGTATGCTTAAAAATTGGAACCATATTTAGAAATATTCTCAATATTGTTATATTTTGAACACCATTAAATGAATCAATTTCAATAAATCTTAGATCAATAATAATTTCACAATTCTACTTTGTTATAATATGATTTTAGAATTTTTGTTTGTTTTTTATTTATAGAATATAATGTTTTAATGTAACCTCAAATTCTAGGTTATGGATTTTTTTTGTTTATTTTTTATTATTTATCCATATATTCTATCTAGATGGATATGGGTACATGAATATGTACAAAAACACCCAGTATCAAAATATACAAAATAAAAATAAAAAAATTGTTCTCTACATACATTGTCAAATCGTAATTTTATAAAAAAGTGTTTGAAATATTAATTGTGATATAAACATTATTCATTACTTTGAAATCCAAAATTTATCTTACATTTAAATCCAAATCACAATAAAATCACAAATCTCTAATCAAGTATCAAAAGTCAACGAAGTAATATTTTTTATACATACATTCAGTTTCTAATCTTAAAACTATGTAATTGAAATATTCACTTCTCTATAAACATTATTTAATACTTTGAAATACAAATTGTTTATTAATTTTATATTCAAATCACATTAGTCCATGCATCATTCACTGTAACATCCCCTTTTGCACCTCTTGTAAATATTTTTTTGTACATGGTTATGTAAAATGATGTAAATTAATAAGAGTATTAAAATCACAATAGTCCATCCACTTTAAATGTAACATCCCCCTCTTCACCCTTTTGTAAATTCTATTTTGTATTGAGTTGTGTAAATTGATGTAAATTCATAAGAATTGTAAAATATGATTCTACTAAGGTTGGACACATATTCAAAGTCTATGGAGAAGTTGTTGGAATGTTTCTTGGGAACATAAACGAGTTTTAAAAGTATCCATTAATGAGCACTTGTCCCCTATTCCATTAAAGAAACAAGTTGATATTAGATAAGGTGCCTTGCTGAGTGGGGAACACATATACAGGAAATTAAGGTTGCATATGGTTATCTCCAAAAAATAATAAGTCATCCCAATATTAAGGGAGAGGTGACTCTGCTCAACATGCCACAGAATGACATGCTAGAAAAGTAATATGCAGTGGAAACATAGGGGAGACAGATCAATAGAGAATGGTGCAGGAAGGAGAAACGTATACAGTGAGAGGGCAATAGAGGTTCAAAGAGAAGAAAAAATAGGTGGAGGAGGGTGCTTTGGATCCATGTGTGATCTCTGGATTATTGAATATTCATATCAAGTGGAGCCTTAAACGAGGCTTTCGAATCCTATATATTGGTTAGCATGAGGAGGAGAAGCTCTCCTAATCCCCATGGAGACTATCAAGAGGAATTCATAGTGTGCAATGGATTCCTGCAAGAGATAGGTGGAGGAATTGTGGCTCTATGAAAGTTGGAGGAATTGTAGCTCTATGAAAGCTCTACGTATATAGCTATGCACATATATATATGTACGACTCTGGTGAAAAAAGGCCCATCCATGAAGGGAAAGTCAACAACATGATCCTCCTTTCCTCGATCATGTGAAAGAGTGGAATTTGGACCAACCTTGAATGCAAACACTATTTATTGTGTGGTCACCTTCTCCAAATGGTGCACATTTTAAATTTTTCCCAATGCATCTAGGACCCATTCCAAGCCAAATAATTTTTTGTGGTTTTGTTTTCATAGTGAAGAGAGGTCTTCCAACCCCGACCTCAGAAAAATTTTTCTTGGGAAATACAGTCCAATGTTAAATTGATTTCCAATTGCCCGCATAACTTAGTTTGTGAGGGCCAGGCAGTTCTTGATCATGAAGTTAGTGGTTAACCTTGATCGTAAGGGGTGTTGATGATTCTTGTAGGTGGAGGTGTGAACCCCATCCGAATAAAGTGGCGTCATCATTTGAGGGCCCTACAAATGCGTTTAACAAATCACTTTGGGTTAATGTTGTTGCCCATACGCATATTTTTATTTTTATGTTGTTCATTTTAAATTTATTAAAACATGTCATATATAATTATATATATGACAAGGCCCATAATGTAATATTACATATACATATATGTCATCATATATATATTCGCAAGTAATGAGATGTGTTAAGGTACAGGCAATGAGTGTGAAAAATATCTAGGTGCCACCAATGCAAATTTGACATTAATGAAATTTCCAAGCGGTGCCAGCGGAAGTTAATGATGCCATAAATGAATTTTCAAGCAGTGAATTTTCTGGTTGTTTGTCAACGAATGGCATTAAATTCAATCTGGGATATTTTTATATACGAACCATCATTTTATAAAATGTTGAGTTTTGCAGCGAGTGTTGAAAAATACAGAGTTGTTTTTGTTTTGTAATAGACGAGAAACTGACAAATGACAATTATTTTAGGAAAAAACGAGAGTATATACGACGGAGTATATATTTTAGTGAATAACGGAAGTGATAATTTTTTAAACATGTTTGTGGCGGTCAAAATTATTTAAGGAGCCTACATAGGGAAGAATGCAACAACAATTTTTTATGAAATAGAAAATTTTTCGAGTTGAAACTGTCAGCATGGATGCAATTTTGAACATTTCTGTTGTGTTAAGGAAGGACTTATTCTGGAATTTGCAATATTCCAACATGGTATCGGAGCTAATCCAGGCTATTTGAAGGTCAAATAAGCTGAAGGAAAGGAGTTTTTTGTTGCAGCAGCTTCTCCAGCAGTGTGAAGACTCAGCCAAAGGAATTCAAGGTATTTCTCTATATAGTTTTGTGTTACTGTTGCATAACAGTCAGTTATTTTAAAAACACACAGGCAAGTGTTTTTGAATCATAGTTAAGAGTGCAGAATGGCTGGAGCCAGCACTGGTATGCATATGGGAAATATCCATCTCCCAATGTTTAATAGGAAAAATTATGACTACTGGTCAATAACTATGAGAGCTTTATTTGTCTCCCAAGACTTATGGGAATTTGTTGAGGAAGGCTTTGAAGAGCCAGCAAATGAAGCAGAGTTTTATGTGTTAACTCAAGCAGGAAGAGAACAGTTGAAGAACAATAAGAAGAAAGATGCCAAGGCTCTTTTCTTCTTATATCAAGTAGTGCATGAGAGTGTGTTTCTAAGGATAGCAGCAGCTGTGAAATCCAAAGAAGCATGGGAAAATCTCAAGACAACTTATCAAGGCATGGAAAAAGTGAAGACAACAAAACTTCAGTTGCTGAGGAGAGATTTTGAGACTCTCTGTATGAAAGAGTCAGATAATATTGACTCATTCTTCACTCATGTGATTGGAATGGTCACACAAATAAGATCTCATGGAGAGACTCTTGAAGATAAGAGGATTGTGGAGAAACTCTTGAGAAGCTTACCCTCAAGATTTGATGTGATTGTCACCACCATAGAGGAGACTAGGGATCTCACAAAGTTTTCAGTCGATGAACTTCATGCATCACTGATGACCCATGAACAGAGATTGGGTAGGAGTGAAAACTCATCTCTTGAACATGCCTTTAAAACCCAGATGTCTTTCGGAAGAGGAAGAGGGCAAGGCAGAGGAAACAAGAGAGGAATAGGCAGAAGCCAAAACAGAGGTGGAAGGAACAGCCCTTCACATTCACATGGAAGGTGCAACAGTCAAAATCACAGCCACGGCCAAGGTAGCCAGCGAAGTGGACAGCAGAATGCACAAGGACAAAGGTATGATAAGTCCAATGTCCAATGTTACAATTGTAAAAAATATGGTCATTATGCTAATGAATGTAGAAAGAAGAAGCAGAATGATATGAGAAGTGAAACTAGTGCAAATTTCACAAAAGAAAACAACAGTCAAAGTAATTTGTTTTTAGCTTGTAATATGGCTGAAGAAAAGAGTGAAGACTTATGGTTTCTAGACTCCGGTTGTAGTAACCATATGACAGAAAACTTAGCAATGTTTTCTATGTTAGATGAAAGTGTGCAGTCACAAGTCACACTAGGAACTGATAGCAAAGTTTCTGTTATGGGAAAAGGAGATGTGAATGTTTTAACAAGATTAGGTGCAAAGAAATCCATAGCAGATGTTTATTATGTTCCAGGAATGAAGTGTAACCTCTTAAGTATTGGACAGCTTGTCCATAAGGGGTATAATGTTTTCTTTGAGGATGATGTTTGTACCATCATGGATAAACCACCCAGCAAACAGTGTATTGTTGAAGTGAAGATGACAAGGAACAGAATGTTCCCTCTTAGAATGAGAGTAGATTTGAAGAATGGTGAAGAGAAAGCGGCAGTTGCACATGAGACTTTCCAAAACGAACCAAAAGATGATAATTGGTTATGGCACTTGAGATTTGGACATCTCAACTTTGGAGGTCTTAACTTGTTGAACAGAAAAGGAATGGTAAGTGGTTTACCATTGATAGAGAAACCGGACAGCCTTTGTGAAGGTTGTATTCTTGGGAAACAACACAGAGAAAGTTTTCCTTCCAGGAAAAGCATAAGGGCAAAAGCACCCTTAGAGATTGTCCACTCAGATGTATGTGGACCGATGCAAACTCCATCACTTGCAAGCAGCCACTATATCTTAACATTTATAGATGATTTTACAAGAAAAACTTGGGTTTACTTTTTGAAAAACAAAAGTGAAGTGTTTGAAAAAAATTTCAATTTCAAAGCACTTGTTGAGAACCAGAGTGGGCTGCATATCAAAGTCTTAAGGACTGATAGAGGAGGTGAGTATATCTCTAAATATTTTCTACGTTTTTGTAGAGAAAATGGTATTCATAAGAAGTTTACAACTAGATATACTCCGCAGCAAAATGAAGTAGCTGAAAGGAAGAATAGAACCATAATGGACATGGCAAGGAGCATGTTAAAGGCAAAGCATTTTCCTAATGATTATTGGGTTGAAGCTGTACATTGTGCAGCGTACATTTTGAATAGGTGCCCTATAAAAGCAGTTATGAACAAAGTGCCGGAAGAGGCATGGAGTGGCACAAAGCAAAGTGTCACACATATGAATGTTTTTGGATGTTTGGCTTATGCACACATTCCAGATCAGCTAAGGAAGAAGTTGGACAGCAATGGGGAGAAATGTATATTCATTGGATACAATGAGAAATCCAAGGCTTATCGCTTGTACAACCCATCCACCAAGAAGTTTATTGTGAGCAGAGATGTTCAGTTCATTGAAGAGGAAGCTTGGGATGGAAGCATAGAGAAAACAGTGAATGTTAAACACTGTTTATCTCATGATGAAAATGAAGATGTGTTGGCTGAAATACATCCCCAAACAGCAGCACCAACATAAGAGCAACATAACACACCCTTGAGGAGAAATGACTGCGCTTCTCCAAGCACACCACAAGGAGAAAATTCAAGTGCTTCTTCAAGTACTTGTACACCTATTGAAAGAGGTAACAAAATCAGAAGTTTGAAAGATATTTATGAACAAGATATAGCTAATGAAGGTATCAATTCTTTGTTTGCTTTATATTGTCATGTTGATGATCTTGTTCATTTCGAAGAAGCTATCAAGGATGAGAAATGGATAGAAGCTATGGATGAGGAAATAAATGCCATAGAGAGGAACAAAACTTGGGATTTGGTTGAACTCCAAAAAGGTAAAGATGTCATTGGTGTTAAATGGGTCTACAAGACCAAGAGTAATGCTGAAGGAAAAATAGAGAGACACAAGGCAAGACTTGTTGTCAAAGGTTATAAGCAGAAGCATGGGATAGATTATGAGGAAACTTTTGCACCGGTTGCTAGAATGGAAACCGTGAGAGCAGTGCTGTCCATAGCAACACAAAACAAGTGGAAAGTTTACCAAATGGACGTGAAGTCAGCATTCCTAAATGGAGTGTTAATGGAAGAGGTTTACATTGAACAACCTCTCGGCTATGAAAAGAAAGGCCAAGAGCACAAAGTGTGCAAGTTGAAGAAATCTCTTTATGGGCTAAAGCAAGCGCCAAGAGCGTGGTACAGTAGGATAGATTCCTATCTACTGGAAAATGGTTTTGAAAAGTGTGAGGGAGAACCCACCCTCTACATCAAAGAAAAAGATGGAAAAATATTGATTGTAGTCTTATATGTTGATGATGTTATTTTTACAGGTAATGATGATTGCCTTATTGAACATTTTAAAATAGTCATGAAAGAAGAATTTGAAATGACTGATATGGGTTTGTTGAAATACTTCTTGGGAATAGAAGTAGAACAAGATGAAAGTGGGATTTTCATCTCACAGGCAAAGTATGTTAATGAGGTACTTGAAAGATTTAACATGCAGGAGAGCAAAGCAGCAATCACTCCCACAGTGATGGGATTAAAACTCAGCAGAGAGGACAGCAGCAAGGATTTTGATCCTAGTTTATACAAGAGCATAGTTGGTAGCCTCATGTATTTGACTGCAAATAGGCCGGACATAATGCATGTTGTTAGTTTGATTTCCAGATTCATGGAAAAGCTAAAGGATGCACATTGGCAAAGCAACAAAAAGAATTTTGAGGTATGTTAAAGGTACCAAAAAGGTTTGGTATTTTTTATACTACTTCAGAAAGTTCAGATTTAGTTGGGTACACTGACAGTGATTGGGCTGGAAGTGTTGATGATCGGAAGAGCACTTCCGGTTATGTTTTTCACATGGGTTCAGGAGCCATTTCATGGGCTTCTAAGAAACAACACATTGTAGCATTGTCTACAACAGAAGGAGAATATGTGGCAGCTACAGCAGCAGTGTGTCAAGAAGTTTGGATGCGGAAAATGTTGAGAATCTTATGTCAAGAACAGGTAAAAGGGACAGTGACCTTTTGTAACAATAGCTCAGCTATTGCATTGTCTAAAAATTTTGTTTTTCATAAGAGGACTAAACACATTGACACCAAGTTTCACTTCATACGTGAATTGGTTACCAATGGAGAAATCGTTTTGTAGCATTTCAGAACAGAGGATCAGTTTGCAGATATCCTCACAAAGCCACTTGCGCAGAAAAGCTTTGAATATTTTAGGAAATGCTTGGGTATGCAGGAAAACCCAATAGTTGAAATTAAGGGGGAGTGTTGGAATTAATTTCCAACTGCCGCTTAATCAAACAGCGCAGAGATGAGGCGGCAAAGTAAGTCCACCGGGGTCAAGCAGGGCAGGCAGGTAGAGGAGCGAACCCCCCCCGAAAGCAGCTGACGTCATCAGCTGGGGGCCCACATATTATGTGTTAATAAAAGATCGCAGGTCAAAAGTTTTAACATGACATTTGTTTTAAAACATAAGTCTGTTTTAATGTTTTAAATTTTATTTGTTTTATTTTTAATATATATAACACATATATATTAAAAGGCCCGTGAGGCATGTAGTGTAATTTTTTTATTACACAAAACAGTGAATGTTTTATTACCCAGAAATGTAATCACAGCAGCGCTGAAGAAAAAAAAAGAGATGTAATTTTAATTACACAGAACAATAGTGCGGGAAGAAAAGATCTAGGTGCCACCAAGTCAAATTCGACTTCAATGCGTTTCCAAGCGGTGCCAGCAGAAGTTAATGATGCCATAAATGAATTTTCAAGTGGTGAATTTTTTGGTTGTTTTGTCAATGAATGGCATTAAATTCAATCTGGGATATTTTGTTTTAATACAGAAAAAAGAGTGTTGTAATTTTTTAGTTACAGAGAATAGTTTTTATGCACAGCAGAGTGCGTTTTGTAAAAGACAGAGAAGTGAATGCACAACAGTGTATTGTATGAAAAAAACAACAGAGTGTTTTGAAAACAGAGTATATACAGCAATATATGTTTTTAGTGAGACAGAGTGTTATTTTAGTAAATAACAGAGTGATAATTTTTGAACTGTGTTTGCAGCAGTCAAAATTATTTTGTAATCCCTCTCTTGAGGAAGAATCTGTAAAAAGTTTTTTTATGAAATAGAAATTTTTTTTATGTGAAAACTCTGTCACTGTGAATGCAATTTTGAATATTTCTCTGTGTTAAGGAAGGCAGTTTTATTATTTTGGAATTCAGCAAAATTCCAACAAACGACTCGTATTTTTCCATCATCTAGCGTTCCGTTATTGCCTTCTCAAATACATCGACTAAGCATTGAATTGAGGCTTAAGCAGCAGCAGGTGAAATTATTGTTTCGAAATAGGCATACTCAGATGAAGGTAATTGGTGTGAAGCGGCTTGAACCACCCTCTATAGATTTACATTTTGACTGGAACCCCCTTCCATATGGAGCTCTGGTTGGAGAGCTACAGGGACTCTTCTTTTTCCATCATCTAGCATTCTGTTACCGCCTTCTCAAAGATAGCGGCTAAGCATTGAATTAGGGCTTAAGCCGCAGCAAGTGAAATTCTAGTTTCAAAATAGGTATACTCAGATGAAGGTATTCTGCATGAAGCAACCAACATTTCCCTCTGTAGATTTTATTTTAGGTTCACTGGCTGAAGGCCCTATAATTAACTGTGGAACCTTGACTAATTTAGATAAACCCTTAGCACTGGAAATTGCGATGAACAGTGTGGAATTCTCCCACTGTTTTTCGAATTTTCCTAACACCATATGTCCATATGTCATCATTGTTGGTGATTTTTCGAATTCTCCCAATACCAGATGCTGTCATTGTTGGTTTTTTGTTAATGCCAAGGAAGAAGCTACCATGATTACTCAGATAGTCATGGAACGAAAGATCTAAATCTGAAAAGAAGGTCTAAGGTCAGAGCACTGAATGAGGGTCTATTGGAGGGTTTCACCTACTCCACGTAATTGACTATTCGAGCGGACGCCAATAGCAAGCCAACAAGCTCAAACTTGAACAGTTGGTTGGTGAGCTAGCTACATTTATTCTGAGTTTACCAGTGGACAGACCAGAAGCGAAGGAAATATTGACGTAAGGGTCACATACAAACATCAGCCGCATGTTTATGGTGTTTTTACCAGGTGGGGGCAGCATTGTTGTTCCTAATCTCTGTTAGCAACGAGCCAATTGAGTTCCCGGGGTCACGCTAAGGCAGCCCATAGAGAGCATTACAACATACTTACTTGGGTGGGCGAGGCTTTACGTTGGGCCTAGAGTGAGCCCAACGGCTGTCCAAAAACACCAATCAATGATAAAACCAATGATAACCTTTTTTTGGAACCTAGATAGCCTTTGAGACCTGGAAACCGGATATATGCCAAGGTCTCTTTCGAAATTCCTTCTTTACAATTTAATTTTGAGCTTGTAGAAGTAGTTGCTCAAGAGAAAACACAATTGGATGAATGTGTAGATTTTTTTTAGCTACAACATCAGTGATGGAGGTAGATTAATCCAGTTTGAGAGCACATCCAATTCAACTAAAAAAACGGAGATGTTGGGGTTTCCGGAAAGTCAATGGACAATAGTGCAGTTGTTGTAGATTTTGGACAACGAAATTCCACATAACGAGATTTTTAAGTTTGTATGATGTATCATTTTTATTGTGAGCCTAATAGTTGATCAAGTTTATTTTTCACTGACCTGGAAAATTTGGAAGGTGGAGGCCACTTTGCTTCCTGCTACAGGAATGCCATCTTGCGTCTCAAGCCAAAGGTAGTAAAATAAATGTAAAATCATTAGCTGATTTGTCAGGATCTGTTGCATTTTTTTTTATGTGCTTGAATATTCTTTATAATGTCGATATTAACATGGTATGATGCTCACCTTTTAAGAAAAGCTCCATACACATTGCAGTGATTTGTATACACATTTTCATCAAATTCGAGTTCCAAATTCAATTTGATGGGACATTTTACATGTAAGTGGTGTACTTCAGAGGATTACATGCCATGTTCTCACTTTTTGATTAGGGACCTGTTATAAACCTTTGGGATTAGTTTCGTTTTGCAAGTTATCTCTGTTTTATATTTTCATTTATTGAACATGTACTTTGACATAAGAAATCCAAATGAATTGTATCTCTAATTCTTGGCTTTGCGATTACAAGCATTTTGTGGGAATGCTCTTATTGGTACACAACCTTTTTCTTCTCAAATTATTATTGTGGTGCTTCTCTAAGCTAGAACCGATAGCAGTGTTCATCTCATCTTCAAGTATATTGCACTGAACTTACCCCCTGCCAGAATACCTGTGAGTTTTGTGTTTTTGTTATTGGTGTTTTCTTTCGTGATAGGCACAAATGCTATTTTATATTTTTTCTCAAGTCAACATTCTCAAGATGAGCATGGTTACTATGGAGTTTCTTCTTTAGATATCTTGAACCAACTCTGGAAAATGCCTATATGTGTTGTATTAGATTGATTATCATTTCACATGTTCAGGACATTATATATTTCTTCAGTAAAACTAGACACATCTGGACCCATGGTCTATTTATATCTTGATCTTGCTTTAAATAAGAGGGTAATCTATGCATACTGTGTTTTTGTTTTAGAACCAATATTCTATGTTGATTTAATGGAATTAACTGTTGTCCATTTATAAAAGGGGAAAGATTTCACTCTTGCTATGCCTTTCTAGGTTTTGAACAATTAATATAGTTCTCTTAAGTCATAGGAAAATAAACCCTTACTAGAAGAATCGGTTTTAAAGCAATACTCCAAACCCAATTACAATTTTACATATGAATTAAATTTTTGTCAATCTAATATAAATTCACTTTAATATATATTGGTTTCTTGATATATGATGTATATTAGTTTCTTGGTATTGTTATGAAAGGGATTTTTTTAATAAAACTCTGTTTCAGTCATCTGTGTAGTCCTCACTAATGTAGAAGTATATAAGTATGGTCCAAGAATTTTGTCAGCTACTGTCTTATAATACTCTCTTTCAGCCATCTGTGTAGTTCCCACTAATGTGGAGGTTTCGAAGTATGATCCAGGAATATCTAATATTCCCTCTCAATTATTTACTTATGTTGATTTTGCAAGTGGTTTGTTTGCCTATCTCAGAGTGGAATGGGAGACTTTGTGAAATTCATAGGGGAAGAAAACATTCTATTAGAATACGCCATTGACGGAGCAACAATTACAAGGTCATAGACATCCCACTTCACCATACTGTGTAATCGCCCATCTAATGCTTTTCGCATTCCAAAAAATTTAGCTAATAATTTCAATGATTTGGACACCATAGCAGTTTCCATCCTCTCCATAACAGCCATTTTTTCCATAAAGAGCACCAAAATTACATCCAAAATAAATTCCACTTCCTCTGTATTTCATGTTTCCATCCTTGTGTTCATCACAGATACATCAAACTACTCAGACTTTATGCCTTACGAGGTGAGGGGCATTTTCACATCAGCTGCAGTTCTGTATTTTGCATATGTTGGCTTTGAAGCAGTTGCAAAAATGGCAAAAGAGACTAAAAATTCAGCAAAGGAGATTCCTATTGGACTAGTTGGATCCATGGTGGTCATCATAACATTCTACTATCTCATGTCTTTGACATTATGCCTGATGCAAAACTACAAAACCCTTGATGATGAAGCTAGATACAATGTAGCTTTCTCAAAGGTGGGAATGGATTGGGCTAAATACATAGTAGCCTTAGGATTCCTTGAGGGTATGACCATTTTCCTAATGGTGAGTGGGCTAATAAAAACTATATTATATTTTAAAAACACAATTGTTTATTTATGTAGCTGAAATCCATTTTTACTGGAAGAAATAAATGTTCATGTTCTGTTATTTATTTTTAAAATAATCACATCTAACAATGGATTTTTAGTGTTTTGGTTTAAGTTACCCATAAATATTGAGTACATAAAATATCATAATCCAACTTGTCCTGAATATTTTTGATGTTTTCTTAATGGTACATAATAAAAAGTACACAACCTTTTTCTTCTCAAATTACTATCCTAGTGCTTCTCTGAGTTAAAACCACAACAATGTTCATATGACCTTCAAGTGAAGATGAACTTACCCCATCCCAGAATGCCTATGAGTGTTGTGTTCTATTATTGGTGTTTCCTTTCATGGTAGACACAAATGCTATTTTATGTTTTTTCTCAAGTCAACCACCCTAGTACCTCTCAACCACCCTAGTACCTCTCAAGATGAGCATATTTTCTGTGGAGTTTCTTGTTGAGGTATTTTGAACCAACTATGCAAAATACCTATAAGTGTTGTATTAGATTTATTAGCATTTCACATGTTCGACAAATTATATATTTATTCAATAAACACATCGTCTATTTATATTTTTATCTTGCTTTATATATGGTGTACATGCCTACCTTCCTTTGTCTTAGGATCAGTATTTTATGTTGATTTTTGTTAGTCTATAAAGGGGTAGGATTTCACTCTTGTCAGATATTTCTAGGTGTCAAATATCTCTCAGATGATTAAACGGTTTCCTTAGATTAAAAATACAAAGCCTTACAATGATAAGCATTTTTAAAAACACTCCTTGCCCAATTACAATATATATATATATATATATATATATATATATATTGATGAATATATATTTATGAAGCCCACGTGGTGTAGAGCAGTCGGTGATTGGGTGTACTCTTAAGGCACTCCGCTCTGCAAGGTCACCGGTTCGAAACCCGTGGGTGGGATAGGAGGAGAAAAAATGGGAAGATTAGGATTAGTCTAAACTAGAAAAAAAAAAAAAAAAAAAAAAAAAAAATATATATATATATATATATATATATATATATATATATATATATATATATTTATGAATATATATATATATATATATTGGTTTCTTAGCATTTTTAAGAAAGGGGATTTTGTTGTTGTTGTTGTTGTTATAATACCCTATTTCAGCCATCTGTGTAGTTCTCACAAATGTAGAGGTTTAGAAGTATGATCCAACAATATCTAATATTCCCTCTCAAGTATTTACTAATTTTGATTTTTCAGGTGGTTCGTTTGCCTATCTCAAAGTGGAATTGGGAGACTTTGTGGCATTCATAGGGGTAGGCAACATCTTATTAGAATATTTCGTTAGTGGAGAATCAGTTGCAAGGTCATGGACATCCTACTTCGCCACACTCTGTAATCACCAATCTAATTCTTTTCGCATTAAAACAAATTTAGCTAATAATTACAATGATTTGGACCGCATAGTAGTTGCCATCCTCTTCATAATAAGCATTGTTGCGATAAAGAGCAACAAAATTACACCCAGAAAAAATTCCATCGCCTTTGTATTTCATCTTGTGATCCTTATGCTCATCATCATTGCTGGGATAACGCATGCAGATACATCAAACTACTCAGAATTTATGCCTTATCGAGTGAGAGGAATTTTCAGTTCAGCTGCTGTTATCTTTTATGCATATGTTGGCTTCGATGTTGTTTCAACAATGGCAGAAGAGACTGAAAATCTTGGAAAGGACATTCCTATTGGACTATTTAGATCCATGTTGATCATCATAATTCTCTACTATATCATGGCACTGACATTATGCCTAATGCATAACTACAAAACGATTGATCGTAATGCTGCATACAGTGTAGTTTTCTCAAAGGTGGGAATGAATTGGGTTAAATACATAGTAGCCTTATGAGCCCTTGAGGGTATGACTATTGTACTAATGGTGAGTGTTGTAGGCCAAGCCCGGTATCTGACACACATTGCAAGGACACATATGTTCCCACCATGGTTTGCATTGGTGAATGAAAAAACAGGAACTCCAATCAATGCAATGGTCATTTCCAAAACATTTATAGCATTTTTCAAAGGCCTAGAGGTCCTCTCCAACCTGCTATCCATCTGCACCTTGTTTATATTATTTCTAGTAGCCATAACACTACTTTTGAGGAGATACAATGTTTCGGGTGAAACAAGCATTGAAAATCAGAGAAAACTGATCATATTTCTGGCTATAATCATTGGATTCCCAGTTGCCACTGTTGTATACTGGTATATTCATTAATAGTTGACTTGGTTGTAGTAATGGTTTTGGAAAAAATAATCTACATCTATCTTCAAGAGAGTGCTTTATGTAGGTTGAAAGTAGTTTCCCTTCATTTATTACATGGTTTATATGTTTTTGTTGGCACTGAAATTTTTCTTTGGCATGGAATTTTTTCTTTGTGGAATTTATAGGACACACTTAGTTTGCAATATTTCTAAAAATAAGATGCTCTAACCAAATTTATGGGATTCTCTCTATTTTCAATATTATTTCTATTCTTAGAAATAATATTCTATGACTAACGCCTACCTATCCTCAAAGTTTCCATGTAATAGAATACTTCAATGGAGGAGAAGTTGCAGTTGTATTATTGCCCTGTAGGCATTGTACTCTCTATAGTATTTGTTCAGTGTCCAGGTAATAGAATCCTTCAATGAAATAGAAGTTGCAGTTGTATTATTACCCTGTAGGCATTGTACTCTCTATAGTATTGGTTCAATAAACCAAAAAAGTGACCAATTTGTAAGATTCTCATCTTGGAGTATATGATTATTTATGATTACCAAAGATGCATCACACAAATTTGGATAAACTTTATCATATTAATCATTGGCTGAATGAAATTGAAAATTATAAGAGAAGAAACATACCACTAAGAGAGTGACTAAAGTGCATTTGAACAGGCGCTAGAGTCTTTAATCACGAAGATACATATTTTCCAGTGATTTTTCATGTGTTTCTGAAATTAGTTTTAAGTGGCAGAATCTTGTGAAATTTGTCAAAAAGATGTTCGAGTAGTTATGGAAACACTATCTCAGAAAGGGTAACAAATCAAATGTATACAGAATAAGTTTGTCTGTTTTTGGCATAAAATTAGAAATTAGAATATTGATGGCAACTAATTTAAAGACAGTTGCAAGGTTTTAGGAATACAATCAACAAGTTAAAAACACTCAGATGTTGAGATTTCTTTAGGCTCAAAATTAACATCCCAGATTTTAGGGCATTTATAAATAAATGGAAAGCTATTTCAAGGTAGAATTCCAGTCATAAAATCAAGATTTGTTTTAGAAATTTCTTGGTCATCTCTAATTTCGAATATAGTGGGCAGAGCACCTTATTTTGGCACGACTCAGGAGGAAAAAGCTTATCTCAGAAACACTTTTCGGCCACAAGATTCTGAATATAACTCCAACCATTACATCTCAGAAACACTTTTCAGCCACAAGATTTTGAAGACAACTCCAACCATTACCAACAATCTAACTCATTGGACATTTTCCAACCATGCTTATTTCTAGTTTATCTTTATGATTTTGAGATATTCCCTTTCCAACAAAATAGGAAAAGATTATCATTATTTTTGTTATTTAACTAAGAGAAAGCCACCATTTCAATTTGTTTGGGATTTTGAGCACCCCATTAAATACGTTTTTCTCAATTGCTTTTTTTTCTCCCCCATCCAAAAAACTTTTCACCATAATCTCCAACATATTGTTCACAGATAATGGTAGAATATCACAAGAGTGTCTCCTGGAAGATTACTTCTATTTTAGTTATGAGTTTGGTGATTTGGAATTATACATTTTTACTCACTTGGAAAGCTCAACCTCCAGATTCCTCATGTCTTCCACGTTCACATCCTTGTTTCTTGCAGTGCAACCTCTGCATCACTCTAAATTCATCTACACTTCTATCGGCATGTCTTTGCACCCTTTTGGTGCAAATGCTAGTAAAATAATGATATTGGCTTGAAGTAGATATTAGAAGGTGATAGAAAAAGGTTCTCTATGTTTAATTTTCAACGTTTTTTTCTTCTTTTATTATTAATTTTGTCATTTGACTTACATGTATACATTTTAAAATTCATCTAATAATAATTGTGTCATATTAACTTTTTAATATACATTAATAAATATAATAATAATGCAAGAATTATTATTATTTTATAAAATAATATTATTATTATATTATAAGTATGATAATACTTATAACAATTATAATTGTAATTTATAACAATTATTGTTATATTGTAATAATATGATAATATTATTGACATTATTAAAAATATAATAAAATTTGATGTTATTATTAATATTATTAACTAAAGAAATTATTAATATTATAAATATAAAGTATTATAAATCTCACAAAATAATATTAACACAAAGGAATATTGTTATATATTTAAGATATTATTATTATAAATCTAAGGGATCAATAAACCTAACGGATTAATACGAAAAATCCAAGGGATTGATATTCAGAACCCAAGATATTAATATTATAAATTTTTGAGATTAATATTACAAACGTAAGTGATTATTAATATTATAAACCCAAGGAATTTATATGATAAACCCAAGAGATTGATATTATAAACCCAATGCAGTAATAAACCAAAGGGATTAACACTAAAAACTCAAGGTATAAAAATCCTAAGATAAATATTATACCCCTAAAAAAAACATGTTTGATCATGGTTGATTTTCATATTAACATGATCTTTGTCACAGTGCAACGTTAGACCATGGTTAAACATGGTTGACCATGATTAATTTTCATATTAAGAGAATATTTGTCACAATGCGACGTTGGACTATGGTTGACCATGATTGACCATGATTTCCTATGGTTTATTTTCATATTGAGACAATATTTGTCAAAATGTGACATTGGACCATGGTTTACTATTCTTGACCATGATTGACCATGGTTGACCATGTTTTGTTTCATATTCAAACAATCGTTGTCGCAATACGACATTGGAACATGGTTGACCATTTTTTATTTTCATATCGAGACAATCTTTGTCACAATACGACGTTGGACCATGTTTTAATGTGATTGACCATGGTTGACGATGGTTGGAAATGGTTAACCATGGTTCTTTTTCATATTGAGACAATTTTTGTCACATTGTGATGTTGGACCATTGTGTATTATGGTTGACCATGATTATAGACCAAGGGATTTATATTAAACTATAGGATTAATATTATAAACCCCATGAATAATATTATACACTAGGAATATGAACCCTTAGATTAATAAACCCAATGGATTAATATTATAAACCAACGGGAATAATAAACCAAAGGGAATAAAATTAAACCGAAGGGGTTAATATTATAACCCAATGTATATAAACCCTAGGATAAATATTATAAACCTTGATTATGGACTTAAGGGATTTATATCCCTATGATTAATATTATAAACCATATGAATAATATTATACCCTATGAATATGAACCCTTAGATCAATAAACTCAATGCATTGATATTATAAATCCAAGGGATAAATACTTAAAACCAAAGGGATTATAAACCTAAGTGAATAATATTAAAGCCAAGTGGTTAATATTATAAACCCAAGGTATATAAACCCTAAAATAAATGATATTAACCCTAAAATAAATATGTTTGATCATGTTTGACCATGGTTGATTTTCATATTGACATAATATTTTCCATAATGTGACGTTGGACCACGATTGACCATGATTGATTTTCATATTGAGACAATCTTTGTCACAATGTGACATTGGCCCATGGTTCACCATGGTTGATTTTCATGATTGTTTCTCATATTAAGACAATATTTGTCACAATGTGACGTTTGACCATGGTTGATTTTCATATTGACACATTCTTTGTCACAATTTGACGTTGTACAATGGTTGACCATGATTATAAACCCAAATGATTTATATTAAACCCATGGATTAATATTATAAACCCTATGAATAAGAACCCTTACATTAACAAACCCAAGAGATATTATAAACCCAAAAATAAAAATGGTTGATCATTGTTTACCATGGTTAATTTTCATATTGAGAGAATCTTTATCACAATGTGATGTTGGGCCATGTTTGACCATGAGTGATTTTCATATCAATACAATCTTTGTCACAATGAGATATTGAATCATGGTTAACCATGATTGATTTTAATATTGACACAATATTTATCACAATGTAACGTTGGATGATGGTTGACCCTGGTTATCAAAATGTGATGTAGGACCATGAGACAATCTTAGAGAATAATAAACCCAAGGGATTATAAACCCAAGAGAATAATATTAAACTCCAAGGATTAATATTATAAACTCAAGTTATATAAACTTTAACATAAATCTCATAAACCCTAAAATAAACATGACTGACCATAGTTTACCATGGTTGACTTTCATATTGAGATAATCTTGATCAAAATGTGGCGTTGGACCATGGTTTAGCATAATATTAAACACAATGGATTAATATTATATACCCAAGGTATATAAACCCAAAGACAAATATTATTGACACTAAAATAAACATAGTTGGTCATGGTTTCATTTCATATTGAAATAATCTTTGTCACAATGCTACGTTGGACCACGTTTGACCATGTTTGATTTTCATATTGAGACAATCATGATCACAATGAGACATTGGAGCATGGTTGACCATAATTTATTTTCAAATTGAGACAATCTTCGTCACAATGCGATATTGGACCATTGTCAACCATGATTGACCATGGATGACGATGGTTGCCACAATATGACATTGGACCAAGAGAGAATCTTTGTCAATAACCAAACGAATTAAGAACTGAAGAGATTAACAAAACCCATTGGATCGATATTATAAACTTTAGGGATTATAAACCCAAGGATTATTATTATAAACTCGAGGGATTAATAATAATAATAATAATAATAATCAATTATTATTATTAATTATTAATAATTATAAACCCAATAGAATAATATTATAAACTTAAGGGACTAATATTATAAACCCTAGATATTGAAATCTCAAGGGATTAATATTATAAACCAAAAAGATTAATAGAACCAAGAGATTAATATTATAAACCCTAAGATTTATAAACACAAGGACTTAATAAACTCAAGAAATTATTATATTATTAAACATGTTAAAATTTGTAAGTGTTTATTAATGTCTTTTCTTTTTAAACTATAATTCAAACACTTTATAATAAATATAATTATAAATATTAATTATAATTATAAATTATAAATTATCATTTATAATTGCATATATAATTAAACTATATTTAATATAATTACAAACTATTAATAAACACTTATAAAATTTATTAATATGGTATCTCGGTATATTAAAAATTAATAATAATAATCAATAATAATGTTATGAAACATCACTATACAATACTAATAATAATAATCCTAAAATAATATTGCTATACAAAACTAATATTATAATAATCCTAAAATAATATTGCTAGATTATTATTAAAAGTAATCATAATATTATTAAAAAACCTAAACCTAAATCAAAATATTATTATTGCTATGTTTAATTATAATATTATTAAACATAAAATTTACATTAATAAATTTAATATTAAACTTAATATTAAAAAAGCTAAACCTAATATATTATAAATATAATGTATTAGTAAACTTAATATTGCTTTGTAAGCTTGGCACGACTACATATTTATCATGTCCAATATATCATTGTGATTGGGATGGGCAATTGAGCCAATGACTTCACATCAAGGAGTGCCTTCATAGAGCACCCGATCACTATCTATCCAAGACCTCATGGACTATATTTTTAGCTATATTATGAGGGATTTGAACCCATTACCACTACAACATAAAGGGGGGTTTTAAGACAATTTTTGGGTAAATTGTCTTAATTTGAGACAAAAGAAAACTTGTGTATTGTCTTAAATATCGTCTTTAAGCGGGTGTCTCAAATTAAATCATCTTAAAATTAAATTGTCTTAAAATATTGTCTCTATAAAGATAATAAATAACACAAGCATTTTTGTCTCTCCAAAGACAATTTCATTTTTGTCTCACCAAAGACAGTTTTATTTATTGTCTCTCCAAAGACAATAGTTGGAATTAAAGACATATTGTCTTTATGGAGACAATGTTTTTAATCCTATCTATTGTCTCTCCAAAGACAATAGTTGGAATTAAAGACATATTGTCTTTATGGAGACAATGTTTTTAATCCTATCTATTGTCTCTCTGGAGACAATATAAAACAATGAATTCAAAAAAATATCTCACCATTAATATAAATCAATATAAAATATTTAATTAAAAAAATATACAATATCATTGAATAATTCATATTAGGGTATAGTGGAATTGAACCACTAACCTCCTGCATAGCAGGTGCTCTTCCATTGAGCTAGTACCTTTTAAAGAATTATGTGAGGAGTTATGGAAGTCCTTGAAATTGTATAATAGGCATTGATTTTTAAAAAAATGTTCAACGCATAATGTCATAATCATTGTAAAATATATAATCATGCAAGACCCTATTTCTAACTTAATAAAAAAATAACTCAATGGAGTTAGCTCACTGTGACACCCTTGTAGCTTGACTTGCACAAAAATCTAATAATAAGCAATAATCTACAAACAAATTAATCTAGCCATACAAAGAAAATTAACTATAATCATCAGAAGAAATACAACCACCACCCAAAGAGCCAACAACTTATTGGTAGGCACTGATCAAAATGTATGATCTACAGCCAGCTTCAAATTACAGACCTTCATAGTCTTGAGTCCATCCAGCCACCTGCATGAATTAAGACAACATAGCCAGAAACAAATAATACTAATTAATACCGTAAGTAAAACTTTCAACAAACAATAGTAAGTAATAGCTTCACTATTTCTTGACAAGTAACTTATAATAGGTAAGCTATTTCTTGACAACTAACTTATAATAGGTATTGTAAGATTTTAGCAAAAGTTGAAGTGAAAAATGTATAAAAGATTGTTGCATGTTGCTCATGAAACCAAGTTTGCCATGCTCTTTTGATAGAAAGCTTAAGTTGATCCATACAATATCTGGTCGATATGACTAAGACTCGAGCATCAATATCTCCATTGCAACATTTTCAATAAACCAAAAATATATCATATAAACAAATTTTTACTTGTAACAGAGAAAAAAATCAAGGTGTTGGAGCATGTCAGCTAAGTTTAGTATGGCAATGCTTGCATACCTATATACCCATATGCGAAGGCCTGCTATGAGTTTTTTATATATGGAGAGCACAGAGTCTGGGGCATCCTTCCAAGTGTCAAAGAGGGTGTAACTACAAAATTTGAAGTATGTCATTAATTATTTGTGCCCTGAAAGGTGAAAAGAGAGGCCGATAGGGTATTTAAATTTAAAAAGTTGTATATTGATTTTCATAATCAAGAAAATAGAAATTGAGAAATTTTAAATTCAAAAAGTTGTACTTTAATTTTCATAATCAAGAAAATAGCAATTGCAACATTAAATTTTAGTTTTTTTTGTATTTTTTTCTTAATTTTATAATATGTAAGTATATCAAAATTGGTTAATAAAAGCATTTTGGAATGTCATCACAACAACTCGAACATTAAATACTAGACACTCAAATTTCCAATGCCTTCTAAAAATCACGAAAGTAAATTTTAAAGTAGTCTAACTAATAGATGAGATGATATTTTTTGGGCATCCCTCCCTTGTATATATTTTAATGAAAAGAAACTCGGATATAAATAAGAAATGGGACCTATGATAAACTTTTACTGCACTTTTTTTCTTGTTGCTATGGTTGGATCAATTAAACATTTGCATTGAAGACAACTTTATGGTGTGAATAAACATATCTGATAGACTTCCTCATAATACCTTTGCTAGCACAAGATTCATCCATGGGTGTTCACCATATGAAGTGCCAACATAATGGATTACTCCATTATGATCACCAGCACGTATGTACAAGAGTTGCTTAAAGCTCGATGGTCTTGGATGGAACATGAGAAAATTACCTAGCTGCTGCCCTTGAGTGTTTACACCAAATGAATTTGAAAGGTGAGTGTACCCATATATCTTGAGATCAAGTATTATTATGTAGAAAAAAAGGCCATCAATCCTGAAAAAGAATACATAAATAGGAACTGTTCAATTGTACAACAATACAGGGTCAGATTATAACATGAATCTTAATATAGCAACTTACTTCTGTTCATTTGCTGCATTGCTTGCATCTGTCCCGAGATACTAAAGCACCTACATTATCTGTTTACATGGAAAAATTCCCATCACTTCCTATTTCTCATTTCATGAAGCAAGATTACAAAAAATTTATATCAAAGGGCAAGCTACATAAATAATTTGTTCTCACTAACCAGCTGTCGAAAGATTGGAATTTGCTTGCTTAGGTTACTCTGCTCCAACTGCAGAAAAATTGAAAAGTGTCAAGTGTTGGTACATGCTACTAGTTCCATATAATCATATATATGTCTATATCAAGATCAGTGAAGAAATAACTGTTCGAAATTAATTTTCACAAACATCAATAGCTTATATGGCATACATTTTGAAGTGAAGGAAGTGGCATTAGAGGAAAATGAACAAGAGAAAGAAATTCATTTAGAGGTTCTAGCTGTATCCAGAGCCCAAACATCTATCAATGGTCGCTTCCCTGAGACAAATTATATAAAAATTCAAAAAGCAATTCTGTCGAACAAAAATATATAACAATATGCAGGCACCAATAGCACTGAATAGTGCCAGCGTATAAATCTTACCATCATTTCCACCATTTTCTAGAAAAAATATTTTCCGTACAAGAGCCATGACATGAACAGCGAGATCCAGGACCAGGTCCATGCACAACTACCCTACCAAGGCATCAAGTTTTCAAACAACATAGTATAGAATTCCAACAATATACTAGAATGTTCTTCTCTACAAATTTTAGTTATAGCTTTCAATATAAAATTATTACCTATGCCATGTGATTTTTGTTGAATTAGATAAAGGACATGCAGATCTTCTGTTGAAAGCCTTGCAATACCAATACCACCTTACAAATGATGTAATCAACAAAAAGGAAGAGACTAGTTTAGGATCAAGCAAAACCCACACTTCCTGTGAACAAACATAACACAGATAAAAGGGATTTTAAAGCACACCTAGATGAAAACCATGCTACCAACAGTAGTTGCAGAACTTGGTTCTAACACCTACTGTTAATTAAATGCTTCCAGATCATTGTTGGACTCTTCTAAATATTCAACTATTGACAGTTTAAATTCATTTTTTTGTTAAAATTCAGTGTTATCAGATTTATATTCCATATGTCTAAATTAAAACGAAGATTAGAAGAAAAAGGTTAGCACTCACAAATTTGTCTCAATATTCCAGAGATGTGGTAGCAGATCCATGGAACTTAAATTGTAGGATAGGATGGTGGGATTTTTTTTTTTTCCATTTCATTTCATCAGATTCATGTTCCTTATGTTTAAAATTAAAACCAAGCTTAGAGGGAAAAAAAGTTAAAACAAAAATATTTGTCTTCTCAATATTACAGATATGTGGTAGTGCATCCATTTAAATACTAGAATATGAGGACAAGAATACCAATTTATCTCTACACAAGTTTATTGTTTTGACCATATGTTTTGATTTTACACATGTCCAGTTCTCTCTTTAATAATACTGATTTCAGGCTCCATCCTTTGGGGGAATCACCATTACCCCATGCTGAAACTGTTTTTGGTAGCATGGTTGTGATCCAGGTGTGCTTTAAAATCTCTTTTATCTGTGCTATGTTCGTTCACGGGAGGTGTGGGTTTTTTTTTATCCTAAACTAGTCTCTTCCTTTTTGTTGATTACATCATTTGCAGGGTGGTATTGGTCCTGCAGGGCTCTCATTAGAAGATCTGCATGTCCTTGATCTAACTCAACAAAAATCACAGTGGCATAGGTAATAATTTTATATTGAAATCTATAACTGAAATTTTTAGAGAAGAACATTCTAGTATATTGTTGGAATTCTATACTATGCTGTTTGAAAAATTGATGCCTTGGCAGGGTAGTTGTGCATGGACCTGGTCCTGGATCTCGCTTTGGTCATGTCACGGGTCTTGTAGGGAAAATATTTTTGCTAGAAATTGGTGGAAATGATGGTAAGATTTATACACTAGCACTGTTCAGTGCTATTGGTGCCTGCATATTGTTATATATTTTTTTTTGGTAGGATGGCTCTTTGAATTTTTATATAATTTGTTTCAAGATAGATGCTGACCCTCATAGGGCAAGTAAAATTTGAAAGTGATAAGCTATACTCACATTTACCTTATTCTTAGGTTTTCAAGGACTTGCCAAGTGAAATTCCAAACTAAATAAACTATAGATGTTGACTTATAAAGAAAAACCAAAACAAGAAAGATAAATAAAAACTAAAATAAAAGAGATAACGTTGAAGTCCCCAGAAACATTCAATATGAAAAAATTAAGATAGATGCTGACCCTCATAGGGCAAGTAAAATTTGAAAGTGATAAGCTATACTCACATTTACCTTATTCTTAGGTTTTCAAGGACTTGCCAAGTGAAATTCCAAACTAAATAAACTATAGATGTTGACTTATAAAGAAAAACCAAAACAAGAAAGATAAATAAAAACTAAAATAAAAGAGATAACGTTGAAGTCCCCAGAAACATTCAATACATAGCAACAAGGATGAATCCTATATTCACAACAAAAAAATAAAATTAACAAGAACTTATATAAAAGAGTCTTCAATTTTCAAATAGGATAAAATTGCAATAGTAGTAGAATCAACAACAATTCGCATAAAGAAGCTTAAGCAACAGAACTAGACTAACAAGTATTGATAGTAACAAAAAATGATATGAAAAAGAATTTTCAATTGTCGAATATAAAATTTCAACAGTACAATTCACATGAAAAAAAGCTTAAACAATAGAACCAACTTAAGAAATAATGATAATAATTCTAAAGAATAGAATATAGTGTACATAGAATATACCTGTGGACAGTAGAAGCCTCCCTTTCATACCATTTCTTTGCTCCTGGAATCAAGGACAACCTTAATTATTTTATTATATGTAAATTTGAGAATTCTAAGGTAATCATGAATAATGAATGAATACTGACTATGTGATAGTTTGGACTTAAATAATGGCACATAGATACCCACCACAATAGTTGTTGAAGCTCCAATTTCAACAGCTTCTACATATATCTATTTCATCAACCCGCAATGAGCTATATATGAAAAACATAACTTCTCGATATCAAGAAGAAATTTAACACCATGACAGAGCATAACAGTTGCATTAGTAAACATGTAAACCCTAATGCCAGCATAGAGAAACCATTTGTTACCTGAACAAGACCTATCATCACAAGATATAAGAGGAACGACCTGCTTGCAGAAAGCGTGGACATGGCTAAAGTATATACATAGTGAAGCACAATTATAATATATATATATATATATATATTCAAGCTCTGAACACTAATAAGGGAAAGGCTAGGTATATGTATATATAGATATAGAATGGGTGGGTGATTTCTTCTATGCATGAAATGCAAAGGATACTGCCTATTTATAGGGAGGAGGATGATATACAATTATCTTTCTACCTTGCATAATGTGAAGCTGTTTCATTTATGTTTTTTCTAGAATTTACAGGAGGCATTAAGTGTCATCCCATCACCAACTAGCTCCAGTCTGTACAACATACTATTGGTAGGACTCTTTCTAGTGATCTTTACCTAACATAAAATGTTTAGGAAAATCAAGGATGTTTTATTTTTTTTAAAAGGACTACTTTCTTCTCCACTTAAAATGAAGGAAAATTTGTAATAAGAAAATAAATGCCAACTTTGATAGAAATTCCTATCAATATGAAAACAAAACAAAACCCTTATATGGTGTGCAATAAAATTTTTGATATTTTTGTACTGGGCCACCATGGCCATGCCTTTTAAAACTATAAAGGTGATTGTTTTGTGCTCAACATCAAAATTGAGAACCATATGATGATGTTTGGCCATGAAAATGAGGAAGATGGGATCAAGTTAGCTGTGATCAAGTTAGCTTGTAGCTCCAGAGTGATTGATACAGATGTTGATGCTTCTTATCCCTCTACTTTTTACATCTATCTGTAATGAAAAGTAAGGGGTACTCCCACAGTATGTTGTAACTGGTGTACTTTTGAGCCCCATTGACCTATCTTTTTGTCGCCCACTGCCATTAATAAAACTAGTCTTATCTTATCTTCTGTCGTCCATTAATAGGAAATGGTACTGTAATATAAAAACAATACTAAATAGCCAGGACTAGCTCTCACCAATTTAGATCCTCATCTAGGAGTGAGCACTTAGTGCCTATACTTTCTTTTCTATATTTGAGGCCAATGTACATCGAGGAATTACACTGTACAATACAAGTATTCAAGAGACATCTGCTATCAATTCCATCTCAGCAACACCAATCTCAGTTACATACCATGAACCACGTAATCCAAATGTACATCAAGAAATTAAACTATACAAAACAACTATTCGAGCGACACCTCTCATCAGTTCTGTTTCAGCAAAAAAAATCTCAATTATTTACCCTGAACCTCAGATACAGGAACATACTACACAAAAAACTTAATTTCATGGACCCAATTCCAAAAACCATAACACCCTATATCCAAAAACACCTGAAACTAGAAAGCCGGACTACTATTAAGGTAGAAACATGGACATAAAAACCATAATTAACAAATCAGACAAACCCTCCCTTTACAAAAACCATATGGTGTCATGCAAAGGAACAACATGACCACTACAACAGGCAGAAGCTAAGGCTGACCTCCCCAAAAGTAAAGATCTTTAATTTCTCCTTTTAAATTAAAATGGTTTGCAGAGGTGGATGAAACAAACTTCTATGATTTTTATCCTTGTTTTATTAGACTTATTGATGCAGTCAGTTTTCCCTTCCCCAGTTGAAAATTAAGCAAGTAACTTACAATTGTGACTTGCATAGTCTTGTATTTTTAATTAGTTCTATCCCTTTATGAAATAAATAGTTTTAAATAAACAGATACTATTATGGCATAGTTTACAATTTGTCTATAAAGTCAATGCAATGAAGAAAAATGCTAAAACCATACTGACTATACTAAATGATTTCTTGCATATATGACAACATTTCACATTTTGATTTTTAGCAGGGGCTTGGTGAATTGTTTGAGGTCATTTGAACATCATTTTTCTTGCTTTTTCTAGTTCCAGAAGCTCAGGTTAGCGAGCTGAATAAAATTATCTCTTTACTCACGAGTCACTATAGAGCACCGATAAACATGGTACTGAAAGATGGACTAGTGGTCAAACGATTGGATATGGTGTTCTTAAATCTTAATTTGCAGAGCTGGACACCATATATCCTGTAGAAAAGAGATATCTGCATACAGTAGTACCAAATTCCAATTGAACTATGAAATCCTTAATTATTTATTTTTGATAATTTATTTATGTAGAGAACTCATAGTTGCTTACTTTTTTTGAAAGACACAAGATGAGTGCCCTCATATGTTTAGTTAATATTCTTGTGGACAATGAAGACGTGGTATGGGAAATTTGGAATTATTCATACTGTGAATTCTTCAACCTAAGGGGATTGGAGTATATCAGGTATTTACCAGCTAAGGATGGAGTTAACATGTTCATTCTGGGAAATACCTTTGGACCATAAAAAACTAGGACCAAAAAATGCCTTCTCAATCATGAAGTTATCTCATTCTATCCCTGAGTTGCTTACATTTTCTGAAAGACACAAGATGAGTGCCCTCATATGTTTAGTTAATATTCTTGTGGAAAATGAAGACGTGGTATGGGAAATTTGGAAACATTTCTTCATAATGTGAAATGCCCCTCTACAGTTCATCAACCTAAGTAGACTGGAGTATATTAGGTATTTATCAGCTAAGGATGGAGTTAACATGTTCATTCTGGGAAATACCTTTGGACCATCAGAAATTAGGACCAAAAAAATGCTTTCTGAATCATCAGGTTATCTCATTCTATCCTTTTCTCAAGGACAATTTAAATATACTATCTTTATTAGTCTAATATTTATATTTCTATATGGTCTAATATTTATCTATGCTTGGAATTTTTCTCAGGGATCAATTCTTGCATAGATTAGATTAGTATTGAACCACGATATCTATTGTCATCTATTTAATTAGTTATTTTTTTTTAAGCTTCAGCAAAGTAATGAACTCAAAGTTGCTTAAATTTACTAAAAGACGAAGGATGAATGCTCTTATTTTGTTACAATTCTCGTGGATAATGAAGATGTTGTACATGAAAAGTAATTTGAAAACATTTATTGATAATGTGAAATGCCCTTGTACTCTCTATAAACCTAAGTAGAATGGAAGGGTTAGTTATTTACCAGCTAATGATGGAGTTTAACAAGTTCATATTGCGAATTGCCTCTGGACCATTTGATAGAAACTAGGACTGGAAAATGTCTTCTCATTTATGAAGTTATCTCACTTTACTTTTTCCTCAGGGATAATATACTTGGTTTACTAGTCTAATATTTACATTTATATACGGTCATGCTAATGCCATATTAAGTTCGATGAAGACCTTGTACATTTCTCGTTTATAATTTACTAATGACTCAAAAAGTTCAAGATAAGATGAGATTTGGGATTCATAAAAATCAAGTTGCAAGGTTGTTACACATTCATTCTCAAGCATTTTATTGAGATGAATTTGCCTTGGACATTGAGGTTTTATCATGGTGAACTAGATTTTAGAATAAGACGCATCCTTTGAGAATACATTTCATATAAATAGAGAAAATAGAAGCTATACACATTCAATGTCATTTATATATTGACATTTGTTCAGGTGTAGTTGCAACAGAATGATTATATAATGTGACACAAGACACGTCTTTGGGTTTTAGAAAGTTCATGATATTTGCTCACAGCTTACGTATATACTCCATAACAAATAGTGCGTGGCATAGAGATGGCCAGAAACATGCCTAAAGCCCAAAATTATCTCAAACAACTTCTAGTCTAAAGCAATCTACAGAGTTGTGTGCACTGTGTACGTACTGAATTATAAATTTCACGAAGGCTATGAGAAAGAACATACCCGAAGGCATATGGAGTGGAAGGAAATCACAAGCAAATTGCCTCAAAATCTTTTGTTGCTATTTGTTTTCACATGCAACAAATGGAAAACATGCAAAAACAAATAACACATCTTTGAATTAGAAGAGAAAACATAATTGGTAGTACAGATTTTGTCTTGGAGAAAAGGGAAAGGAAGGGAAAAAAGGAAAAAGTGGAAGGGAAGCAATATACAGAGGTATGTATAACTCAACAGACTCCACAAAGGCTGTTTTTGAAAACAACAAAAGGAAGAAGGAAAAAAGGACAAAAGTAGAAGGTAAACAAAAAATACACATCTTTGTAGGGTACACGAAGAGTCCAAAGTGTGCGCTCTTTGAATATATATATATATGTATATATGCTTTTGATTTCCTTCCACTCAATGTGCCCACTGGTGTGATTTTTCTCACAGCTTTTGTGAAGTCTTTGTTGAGTTATGCATGCCTATGTAGATTGCTTTAGAATAGTTTAAGATATTTTTCCCTTTCCCATGATCTTCATCAAAGGTTTAGCACAATACAGATGTTGTCTTTGATGAAGATCATGGGCAAGGGAAAATTATCTCAAACAACATATTTAACTAGGCTAAAGCAATCTACACAGGCATGTATAAGTCAAATTCTCCACAAAGTTTGTGAGAAACATCACACCAAAGGTCACATGGAGTGGAAGGAAATCACAAGCAAATTTTCTCGGAGTCTTTGTTATGATGTGGTTGTATGCTCGTGGCAAAGTAAAATTAGGAAAAAACTAGAAGACAAAAGAAAAATACACATTTTTGTAGGGAACAATGAAGAGTCCAAGGTGTATAGGCTATTTGAATGAGGAAGTAAAAATAAGTCTTTGATAAATATTAAATATAATCTGCAAGAAGTATCAGACTATATTGTTGTACCATGGCTTATATTAAAATATAATGTAAGAAAGGTCATAGAAGTAAAGGAAAGAAATCTAAAACATGAAAATATGACCAAACAAACATTAGGTGATGTTGAGGAAGCTAGTGCCAACAAGACAAACAGTAACAAATTAGACCAAAGTTCAAGGGAATTCGAAAGTCGTATCTACATAAAGAATTATTATGGATTCAAAGTTCCAAGAAATACCTACAACTAGTGAAGAAGTCTAGAAGTCAATTGGCCTACAATAGTCAACTATAGTTCGAGTAAGTGTTTCTTTTCAGTATTGACTCACATGATTCTAACTCATTTGAAGAAGAAAACATAAATCAAGAGTTGCAGAAAGAAATTCCAGAGGATTATACTGAAATACAGATAAATCAGACTTGGGAGCCTGTGTAGACTTTGAAGAAACTTTTCACTTGTTAGATGAATACAATTAGTTAGGCACAGGTGTGAGATTTATTAAGTGGATGTCAAAAGTGCCTTCTAGAATACAATTTTTGCAGAGGGAATTTATATGCATTATAGCTCATATGGACTGAGGCGGGCTCATAGAGCCTGGTATGCAAGCATTAATGACCAGTGGAGGATAATTGTTTTGGAAACCTATCAGATTGTCAAAAGCAAAGTGAAGGATGAAATACTGATTGCATCTTATATGTTGATGGCATCATTTTAGTGAATCCAACTTCCAAGAATGATGGAAGTGATAAATGATGAGATTCCTACATGAAGCTTTTGAAATGATAGCTCCAATGTATTTAGATTTTCCAAGCTAAGTATGTAAGGAAGATATTGAAATTTGAAACATATTTGACATTGCTGATGATAAATCTGCAACAACTCCTATTGAAATGGATACGAAGTTATCGATTCTTAAAGACTCAAAGCTAGTGGATGCAACACTACACAGTAAATTGGCAGAAGTCTTATTTATCTTATCACTATTTTATCGGATTCAAACTGTGTTTTTGGTGGCATGATATCATGATTTATGGCTTTCCTCAATAGATATTCATTGGAAGTCAGCAACATGGTTTTAATTATGTGCACAAATATAGCACTAAGCTACTTTATCTCACACCCATTTATAAAGGATTTTATGTTTCATGCCAAGACTAAGACAATCATCATCCCTTATATCAGAGAGCAAGAACAAACCATCAAGATTGACTTGATCTATTTCAGGTCTTAGATGCATAGTATTAAAAACTGGAACTGGTGGCCAGACCGATCCACCTAATAAACCGGGTTTCAAACTGGAACCAATCAAACTGGGACTGGTTAGATCTCAATGAACCAGTTTTAAAAAAAATATTTTTTAATGAAAAAAACTATTTTAAAGATTTAAAACCATAAATCCAAACCAATAGACACAAAATATGCAAAGTTTGTTCATATATATACCATGTAAAGGTGAATATATCAAAATGGAACCAAGTGCAATACATATAACTTTCCTATTGTCGATCAGATATAGAAATGGAAAATTATATATAATATCTTGGTTTGAGTTCTCTCCTAGAGTTTGAACTAACGTCTAGTCTAGTCAGAAAATATAACTGCCCAATTGCTCAGCCAGATACAAAAATATGATTAGAACCCAAATAATCAATCGCACACTGTCAATTTTCTCAAGTAGCAATAGGGATGTCGTTCAAATAACTTAGGGATGACTCAAACCAGAGGAGAACATGTCTAAATAGTCAATAATGGTGCTCTAATATGCCCTATAGATCAAGAACATTGAATTGGCCTCTCGGCCTCTGCCTACAGTTGAGAGAGGCTTGTGAATGTGGCAATTACCTAAAGAATTATTGGATTATAAAATCAGATGGAGCCCTACTGATTCCAGACTGGCTACCCCAAAAGTTTCACATAGGAAATGGGAAGTTATCAAGCAAGTTTGAGTTTATTGAACACTAACCACCCTCCTCCACAATTATCAAATTTGGACCTAACTTCTGCAGCACACAATTACTGGCTATATGTAGACAAACTTATGAAATAACTTAGGGATGACTCAAGCCAGAGGAGAACATGTCTAAATAGTCAATAATGGAGCTCTAATACACCCTATAGATAAATAAAATGGAATTTTCCTCTCGACCTCTACCTACAGTTGAGAGAGGTTTTTGAATGTGGCAATTACCTAAATAATTATTGGATTATAAAATCAGATGGAGCCCTACTGATTCCAGATTAGCTACCCCAAAATTTCCATGTAGGCAAGGGGAATTTATCAAGCAAGTTTGAGTTTATTGAACACTAACCACCCTCCTCCACAATTATCAAATTGGGACCCAAATTCTATAGCCCACAATTACTGGCTATATGTAGACAAACTTATGAAACAAATATCAATTGGGTGTATGTTAGGTGGTTGAGAGGAATGATTTACATGATAAACTTTTTTGTAATATCTTCGAGCCTTTTTGAGTTTGAGTTGTTCCTCGAAGACCAAAACATGTATAAATTAGAAAACAATTCTAGAAATGTAAAGCTTCCTGTAGTAATTTTGGTTATTTTTCTTCCAATTCTGGGTTGGCAAAGCTCTGGGTTTAAACGTAGTTTCATTCCTTTTCGGCACACATGTTCTCATAATGTCTTAGGAGCTCTACACTAACCACTTAAAAAATTTACAGCATCTAGAATTTTACAGCAACTCATATTTCAGCATGTAAGAAACACATACCAATCTTTAAACAAAAGGGGGAACCAAGCTTGGGAGCTCTGCACTTGCCACTTTAATTTGACAACTCTTATCCCACCATCTAAGAAACATACATCAATCCTCAAACAAAAGAGAGAATAGAGCTCAAGCGCAGATGGGGAGACTGCAGGCTACTGGTAACTCTGGCAAACCCTTTCCCCTCATTATTTTTTTAAATTATGTATTTATCATCCATTCATACCATATTGGTATTCAACTTCTCATCAGATTACTAGCATATCTTGTTGGCAATTGCCACCTAACAAGGACAACCATCACTAGAAATTTCCACCTAACAAGGGAAATCCATCGCTCGACCCTTTATGCAAGAACAACCAAGAACTCAGACTCAAATTAACAAAAACCAAAGCTAATCATATAAAAACTCTCTTCTCCCGAACTCTCTCTTTATAAAGTCAGTTCCAAGAATACTTGCAAAGCATTAGGCCAGATCCACTACATCTGCTCCTCATGACTCACCCAAAATTCATCCTTTATCTCACACACAAGAAGAAGACGACTCTACATTATGTGTCCATGGAAATGAAGAATTCATGAACACCAACTTCTTATGGACAAACTGTTAAACATTTCAAAACCTCAAACAAAGAAACAGAAGACAAAAGGAAAACTCAAGGAAAATCAAGCTAGAATACCTTAATCCTACTGAATAAATCCTTCTTTCCTTTAGGGTTAGCTGATGCCATGGAGCTATTCTTAAATAGACGACTAGTACTTAAACGGAGCTATATTCAATCTAGGTGCATTGAATCCCCCTCAGGTAGCCAATCTCTCTGCAAAATTTCCACCACCAGTCCTCGTAGGCGGTTCATGGTCTGCCCAAAATCTCTCGTCGGCACCAATCCAGCCACAAAACCTCCTGAAATACTAAATAGATCATTATCCTTACCTCTCATGTTGCTACTATTGCTGCCATTAAATCCCACCGGTGATGAGGGCTTCAGGTTTTGTCCTTGGCCCTACGGGGTTTCGATATGCAGTCCTGCGAGAAGCTAAGAGAAGGACCGAGAACTGAAGTCCTCCACCATCATAGAGGCAATAAACATTGTTGGCCTAGCCAAGGGAACACAATTTGAAACTCCATCTGTTATTTTTTTTTGTCCCCACCATAGAATTCGCAACAGTTTCGCATACCAATCACCCTTTTGAGAATCAGAACCCGGAAGAAATTTTGGACTAAGTCAATATGTATCAAGGGACTAATTCACTACGTATCAAGCAATTTAGATTAATTTAATATTTTAAAACACTAATATAAAGATGAATCATGAGAATTAAGTGTTAATCCTCGGAAGAAGAGACTTTTGAGAGGCCCTCGAAAAGAGTTGGGAGGAAATCTCACAGAGAGGCAAGTGAAGAAGAGGCTGAGAAACAAAAAATTCAAGGTAGCAACCCATGATTGATATGTCCATTGGAAAAAACACTAGAACCAGGCCTCTCAAAGGAGGGTTTGGCCCCCTCTCTTCTAGTAAATAATACGTTTAGTCTGTTGGAATTGCAGAGGCTTGGGGAATCCCTTAAAAGCTGAAGTTGTGAAGAACCTCCTAAAATATGAATCCCCATATATCCTCATGCTCCAAGAGACTAAAATAGAAGGGGTTTCCCTTCTAGACCTCAGTAAAGTGAAATGGAGAAAAAAATTTGGAAAAGCAGTAAGCGCAAGGGGTACTTGTGGTGGGCTCGCCACTCTCTGGGAGGATGACAAATTCCACCTCGAAAGCTCCTTCGAAACACAACACTGGATCTATACCAAACTCCAACATCTTGCAAGTAAGATCACCTTCACCCTCGTTAATATTTATGTCCCAGTCCTCTATGCAAAAAATAAGGATTTTTGGCAAACCCTATCTGATTTTCTAGAAGCTTACTCCCCCAAGAATATAATTCTAGCAGGAGATTACAACCTAGTTTTTGAACGAAAGGAAAAAAGAGGGGGTATCAATAGTGAGGACCATTTCCTACTCTTCATGGAAGACTTGAATCAACAATGGGACTTACTAGATTTCAAGCCAAAAAAATGGCTGGCTCTACACTTGGTCAAATAATAGAGCTAGGGCATAACATATTTCAGTCAATCTTGACATATTTTTACTTCAGAGCACCTTCGTCTCATAAAAAATGATTATCTCCACTAAAACTCTGCCAAAGTTGACACCTGATCATAAACCCATCCTTCTACTTTTAGAAGATGAGGAAAATCTAGGGCCCATCCCCTTCCGGTTCAACCCTCTCTGGTCAGATAGGGATGGGTTTATGGAGACAATTTTGAATGCGTCCATCCCTGTCATTGGATCGCCCAGTTATGTGTGGGAACATAAACTCAAGGCCACCAAAACAACCCTAAAAGAATGGATAAAAAAGCCTTTGGTTGTAGAAGATGAAGCATGTGGCTAACAAGAGAAGCTAGAACTACAATGCCAGATTCATAGGATGAAGATTCTCAAAAAGAGAGGTTACCTCTGGTATTTGGTAAATAACCAACCTCATATTTTTTTTTTTCTTTGTAATAGATAAATTGAGCCAGTTAAAGGAAAATTCACTCAACTACTGCAAATCATTTTCTTCACTATTTGAAGGGCACATTTCATTATCAGTGAAGGTACGTTGAGGATGGAAAATTGATGTTGCATAGCTTTGTGGATTCAAAATAGCAAGGTGATTCTAGTGCTAGGAAAAGCATATCTATGGATAATTTATGAACTTTTATTGGTGCTAGAGCGTGCTCCACTTATGCATAGAAGCTGCCCTACGCTGAGACATAAAAGATAGACTACCTCCAAGTTCCAAGGTCATGATAAATTTCTCTGTAAGGATTGTTTACCTAGCTAGGAAGTATAAAGCAGCCAAGTAACTACAAGTAATAACAAGCCTACTCCATTTAATCAAATCAAGAGTTCATAAGGCAGATAAAATCTCTCTCTCTCTACTTTGACATTGACAAACACCTAGTGGCATCCAATACGTTAGCCTCTCATTCATATAGCAGCAACAAGTTCTTCTATAATGCAGGTGTTTATTTAAGAGTATCTCTACTACTGGCTATCAAAACTTGAGATGCACAAGATTTCATAAATCCTTCTTACTGCTATCTAATGGCCATAAATATTGTCTCTTAATGCATGGATTTTTGATAAGATGGATAATTTAGAGCATTTTCCAGTTACCTTGATGGAACAAAATTAATTACTCTATACCTTCACCTTTGTCACAAGGCTAGTCCTGTGATAAGGACTCATCATATAACTTCACTCAAAAAGGCTCTACCTCAACAAATTCCTCCAAAATGAATTTACGCGACAATTTTATGTCTAAAAGGCTCAAAGAAAGGGGATGTATATAATATGGTGAACTAAAAAACAATAAACTGATATTGTGAACCTCATCAACTCCCTCAGCTAGTGGATAACTATAAGGAAGAATCCACCTTAACTTATAGTTGAATCCTGATACACATACATTATTGAGGGAGAATTTAAAAAAAATGGAGCAAGGTAAGGTAGGCCTTTTTACTATTGGTGCCAAGGCAGCATTTGCTTGAAGGGAGAATTTTGAACAGTGGAAAGGGAGTGAAAGACACAATTCACATATTACTACATGTTATATCAAGCTCACCTAAGTCTGCAACACATATCAAATATTCCATTCATAATTATAGGGCCAACTAACCAAAAATTCCAACACACAATAACACCAAAATTAATACATATTTAGACTTTAGTTAATATGGATACAAGTTTGTATATACCCCCTTTTTCTTTCTCATTAAATTTTAGATGAACAATTTAAGATATTCATAAATCAGATAAAATTAACTGACCTCGGCATAAAGAATGCATCCAGTAACCAGAACTCTCTATCTCCTTGGCTCTGATGTTTGCATGGTCAGAACTGGGTTAAGTACCCTTTACAAGCCAAAAAATAACAAGGGTTAAGTGCCATTCCATTGTACCACAGAGCCTCTTGGTTTGTGGCTACATCTATGAAGCTATATATTAGAAGGGGCCCCACATATATCGCAGACGATTTTTCAAAATATAAAATAACAGTGAGGCTAAATTGCTTCCAGAAGGACGATATATAGCAGATACAAAACAACATCAACTTGATTGCAACTTTGATTGGAGCAGAATATCAATGCTTTATGCTTTATCTTGAGGTATAAGCATAGGCATGTCCTAAACAGTAATAGCATACTTCTACCCAGTGGCCAGTAGATAATTCAACCACGAAAAAGTCAAGCTTCTTATAAATATTGAACTACCATAACTTGTGAGGGTACCAACGTTATGCTTTTAGGGGAATAATATTTTATCAATTAACTAATTTTCAGAAAGTCGATCAGAATTTTCTATCACTTCTACCTTTTTAGAGCCTTTGATAGCAATGAAAAAAAGTGTTGATAGTAGTGTAAGAGTCATAACCAATATGCAATCATCAAATATGCTATGAAATAAATGGGATTTTTCACTAATGAACAAAACAACACATGGAATCATTTCATATACCCACAGGAAGAAGCTATATATCCACCATACTATCAAAAGAAATGATGTGAAGATGATGCATACCCCTTTTATGTAGTAGTTTTATAACCAAATGTAAAAATAGGTATTGACATAAAATAGTACCATAATAAATTCAAGTATATTTGCAATAATTTCCTTATAAAATGGTATTTAATATCAACATGGTTAGCATGATTACCAAATGTTGGATTCTCACAAGTTAATGGCTCTTTGACTATTACAAAGAAATGTGATTTTTTCCTGCATTATCTTGAAGTAACTCCATAGTCACACTATCTAAATTTCCTCTTTGTTAGCCCTAATTGATGCCACATGTTCTACTTTATTGGTTGATAAAGCCACCAATTGCTGCAACTTAGATATCCAACTTATAACTCCACCAACATGAGTGAAATTATATCTTGTATTAGACTTTATTCTATCTCTATCTCCACCAAAATTAGATTCAAAAATACCTTTAATTTACAAATATATAAATTTATTGTAAATAATAGCATCTAAGGTTCCCAAGTATTTGAGTACCTTCTACACTATAGTCTAATGTTCCTTAAAAGGATTAGCCATGAACCTACTTAGAACTCCCAATAAGTGGGAAATATTTAGTCTAATGTTCACGATGGTGAAGATGAGGCTCCCTATTAATTGGTAAACAGGTAAGTATACATGTTTTTATTATTTTTTTCTACCTTAAGGCATTATTTGGAAGCCAATTTGAAGTGTACAGGAAGTGTGGTATTGACTAGTTTTTCATTTTCATATTGAAGCATTGTAGAATCCTTTTAGTATATTACTTTTTCCATAACCATATATTTCTGCATGTTTTATTCCTATGTATCATTAGAAATAGAATTTGGTTTCTTGCTCCTAAGTCATTCATTTCAAATTTCCCACCCCAACTAAGCCTTAAGATCAATTATTTTCTCGATGTTGAGGATTGCAACCAATATATGATCAACACTCGACAAAATAATAATATAAATTCCATTATTAAACCTATTATAGTATCCAAAATGGTCCACTTCACTCCTACTAAAATATTCACTTTTCATGAAGGTATCAAATTTTATTAACAAATCCTTAACATCCATCTCAATTCATAGAGAACCTTCCACATAGACATCATGCTTGAGATAGCTATGCAAGAAATTAATGTTTACAGCAATATGCTTTAGCTCTAAATCCTTCGTTGCTGCCAGTACATGTAAAAAATCTACAATAATCAACATCACAATTGGAGAGGAAAATTCATTAAATTTTATTCCTAACTTCTACACAAAACCTTTTTCCACTAAGTAAATTCCACTAAAGTCTATTGCTAACCTTTTCATATAATATTTTTCCACCGAGCATGCCTTATAGTTTTACAATTCCATTAATATTCACATTTACTCTGTACTTCCACTTGTTACCAATGACCTTCTTTTAGGTAGGAGATTCACAAGTTCCCACATTTCATTCTTGTGAACAACTTTCACTTCCTTGTTGATGAATTTCATCCATTTATCTACATCCTGAAATTATCTCAGTTAACCATCATCAATTACCAAAGTGAAAGAGAACTAGAATAAAAATAAGGATACGACACTAGATGCCTATCAAGACATGTTGATCATTAAGTTGTGGCTATTGAACTTTCTACTCCACATGCTAAGTAGATGCATCAACATGCTTATTTTCATTTCATCTTAGTTCATTTCTAGTTCAATAGGTACAATCTCAAGTTTTTTTTGTATGTCCTTAAAAATATAACCCCAACTAACAATTACTTTATGGTGAGTAGGATCTCACTTTTTATAGTCTTTTATTATATTTCCGAAAACACATTTCCTTGATTTTGGGTCAAATTTGTACCTTTTTGTTTAGTCATATGGAAAATTCATCATAACCAAATGTATGTAAATGAGAGTAATCAACTAGCTTAATACCCCAAAAATTTTCTCTATAATGAATCCATCTAGAATATATGTGGTTGACCTATTAATAATATAAGAAATTGTATCAATGGTTAGTAGTATTGACTCTCTGCCCATAATCCATTATCCAACATATACGTATTGAGCATGCTTCTCACACATTCCATGATTGTGTGAGTCATATATATCATCCACACCACTTTGCCATGGAGCATGTGGAATAGTCTCTTGGTGATTACTTCCTTCCTACATGAAAATTTTATCAAAATTCTTAAGTAAATATTCTCTTCTATTATCAAACTTGAGACATAAATTATACTTTCCTAATATTTTCTTTACTAGTGTGTTAAATTTTTTAAATTTTCTCAAAGGGTTCTAAATTGTTTTGGAAAAATAAACCCACACTCCTATATTGTTGCTTATTTGTGAATCTGGCTTTTGAAATACTTTCCATAAGTTCTAACCTAACTATTTACGAAAAACTGACCAGTGGAGTTTTAAGTGACACGAAGGTACCTGACCACCCTTGCTATAAAATTTGAGAGGATGTCCAATAGTTGCTTGCACACATAAAAGGTTTAATGCAATCCCAAATACACCATCATAGTCCCACATATTAATGATTTCTTCGTATACTGCAGTTTCTGGAGTTATGACTCCATAAACCACCCTTTGTTTGAGGTCTATAGCCGTTAGTCCCCAAGCCTTGCAAGTAAAATCTATGTTGTCAGAATCATGCACTTAGCTAATATGATAAAAGGAACTTGATTTCTTTGGGTATGGCATCATTTCTTTCCTACCATTATGAGTAATGGTAACGGTAATGTACCCTTCCTCAATATCAATGTTAGGAGTTCCATATTCTTCCATGGTACCCAATTTAACCAAATGGCATTCTAGGCTGAATTATTTGAAATTAAAAAGCACATTCATGGTTCCAATCACATTGTTATGCTAAGCATAGATTGTTCTTCCTTATTCTATGATAGAATAAGGAGCTTACCTTTGTTCTTCAAAGTGTACGACTGCCTTAGGTTCAAAGGACTTGAAAGCCTCTACAAGGAAATCAAATTCACAAACATCTCCCACAAAGAGGTCAAGTTGTTTGCCAGATACTTGCTTCGATCTATTTATTCTCTTCTGAATTGAGAGAATGGGAGTTAGAGAGTCGATCCCAAGCTGATGGTTAAACAACCTGCAGAGAATTCTATCAACAATGGAAAATTCATATCCTTTGTTTGAGAGATGCAAATTTTTTGCCCATCCACAGTAACCATCCCCTTCTGCAACCATTACTTTCTTCCCTTTACCTCCTCCGTCCATGGTAGGGGATGTTGTTTTCACTTATTTCTCCTTCACAACAACAACCCTTAGGGAAAATCTAGCAAAATTTCTTCTACTACAATGTCTTTCAAGCAAAGATAAAGATACAAACGTACCACATCCAAACAAGGCCACTTGCTTCTAAAATGAAATAGAACCTTTCCCTATTCTAAAGGAAAATGCATTAGCAAGCATCAGGACTTTATTAGTAGCATCTAGATGAAGCTTAATGCAATCCATTGAATTGAAACAAAAAGCAGTTGACAGCGTCTGTGACATGGATTCATGGTTGAAAGCTAGTGTGTACCTAACCTAATATATAAATGGTACGTCATCCCCGAACTTAGCCACATATGAGAATTAGTACATATGGAAAAGATAATCACGGTCATTTTACATAGAAGACCTAGAAATGGTATGTCAGGCCCGAACTTGGACGCATGTGAGAATTAGTGCATATAGAAAAGATAATCACAGTCATTTTACATAGAAGACCTAGATGATAGTGGTGTGTATGATTATTTAGAGTCATAGTGGTCCTCCATATATGGTTATTTTAAGTAATCTAGATCAGACCAAAAGCTTTCCCCTGACGTAATAGAGAAGCTTCGAAAGAAAATTGAGACCTAATGTTAACCAAATCAATGCGAAATGGTAGTTTTTGTTTAGCAAATGAATGCGAAATGATATGTTTTGTTTACCAAATTAATGCACAATGATATAAACTACGGTTTGTCCCTACAGAAGTTGAACATAAACTACTCATAACCTCATAACCGCAATTTATAGCCTAAATATTAGCCAGAGCCTTCACCTTGGAAAGTACTAAATGAATATTTTAAACATTGTAAGCCAGGCAACAAAATTTTTATAACCTATGCCTATACAAAATAACAAAATCCCAGCTAATAATCTTACTGTTGAAGAAAACCCGAAGAAGATTTTTTCATATTGAAGGCAAATGAGGTCTTGTGGACAATCACCTACAAGCAGGAATCCAGGTGAACAGAGGAATGTGTTTTTTCTCTCGAAATTTAATAGGGTTAGAAACCATATAGAGCAATATAACACTCCAGTAATAGCAGGAATAAATCTTCATTGGTAGGAAAGGGAAGAAACTGATGCAAGTAACAGCAGGAATAGATCTTCAGTTGCAGGAAAGTGATGAAATTAATGCAAGTAACAGCAGGAATATATTTTCAGTGGCAGGAAAGGGATGAAACTGATGCAATGCAAGATGAGGAAGAGAAAAATTTCTCAACAGCACAAAGCAAAACGACAGAGGAAAAATTTTCAGGAAAAGGATGAAACTAATGCAAGTAACAATAGTAACAGCTGGAATAGTTTTTCAGAGGTAGGAAAGGGAAGAAACTAATGAAATGCAAGATGAGGAAAGGAAAATTTTCTCAATCACGCAAAGCATAATGATGGAGGGAAACTTTTATTAAAATAAATAATATTAAAAACTATAAAATATTAGTTGTATGGCTAAACTATAATTTGTTAAAAAAAACTTTTATTAAAATAAATAACATTAAAAATTAAACTAGGTACAATTTTTAACTTAAATATGAATAATAGTTAATTAAACAATGAAAAAATGAATGTGAGGATAATAAAACGTACCTATTATTATTAATTAATTATTTTAGATCTATTTTAATTTTGTATTTACCAAGTGTTGTGAGGATAATAAAAATATTATTATTATTAATTAATCATTTTAGATTTATTTTAATTCTATATTTACTAAGTATTATTGTAAAATCTATTTTCACTCAAAAATGGTTGGCACTTCAAGATATTTGATTCTTCTAGATGCCTAAGGGCATCAATAAAAAATATATAATACCTCCATAATGCAATCAAGTATGTTTACATAAGGAGGAAAAGGGGACATGAGGTCTTCACATAAGGGAAACATCCATTAACCCTTAATATGGGTGATAAATATCCTCAAATATATGAATAATGATATCAATAAACTCAAGCAGTCGTAGGTACCCCATAATATTTTGGAGAACTTCACTTAGAGCTCAAAATACCATATTAAAATTTAATCATAGTTTAGACGGTCTTCAGATGTGTTGTTAAGAGACACAAATCAAGAAGAGGTAGATATACCGCATTCCTCTAGGGTATAAGATAATATGATTTCCCCTTAACATTTTCATGAAGAATATTATGATCTAAGAGCAGAAGAGCTAGATAACCATCTCATGGATTTATATCGAGGAAAATGAAGTATTTTTTGAGTGGAGCATCCACTTGAGCTAGAAAAATGAAAAGATGATGTCAAATGTAGAATTTCCTTGAAATTTTGCAACTACTATAGTGAACAATCTGAAAACTGAAAGCTAGTTTCTTTTCACTAAAACTCAGAATTTATGTACTTCAAATTTGGAGCAGAATAGACAGAAATAACAACAATCACACAATTCAAAACTTTTTAGGGAACCCAACTAGGAAAACCCTATGCTTGCTTGAAAATTTTATTGAAGAAAAAAAGCTGAGCAATAGATCTCTTACAAAATAATTATTTCAATTAGAAAACACACTTGTTTTCCATACTTGTTCTAAACATGAAACCCTTTCAAGATTGTTAATATCTGTTGCCCTCTACCAATTTTCTCACAAGCTTCTCTTGCACACTCTCCTTTCTCAAACTCCACTCAAAACCATGTACAACCTTCCCATAAATCTGTGAGCTCTATTATCTTGTATTACCAACTCGTGCTCACAAGACAATGATAAAATTGTGCTTTCATTCCTCCTTATAAGAACCTCGATTAGGCTATTACTAGCAAGTTCTATTTTAAGAAATTAGAACTATTGATTTACTAGTTAACAAAATCTCATTGATTGTGTTAACTCTTCCTTCCTATAATGTAAGAGCCTGACTCAATCAACTCGTCCTTTAGCCGAAATAACTTGCACTAGAAGACAATAAACTCGGTCTTCCACTAATTAACACTAGTTAGTTGAAATGGTTAAGTAGAATTATGTAAGAAGATATGATTATCGAAAAAGAAGGATGTAGGAGGCGAAGATGAATAGGTGGTGACGATGGCGGCACTGGGGTTCGGGCTGCTTGGTGTTCATGGCAGGGTAGCAGCCCCGCTCTTGTGACCATTGAGTGCATATCTAATCTCTACTCCATTTGTTTGGAGCTCTCCCCGTGGCACACATTCATTATCGTCACTCACATAAGTCTTACGGGTTTTATGTTTTGCATGACTGCTTCTGCGCGCTCTCCGACAGTTGCACCCCATTTTCGTTTTCTTTACACTTGCTCTATTTTCACTGTCATCTTCCCCCTCCGCGGAGTTTGTGCACTGACTAACGGTTGGTTATATGTCATTTTTCAACAGTTTTCATTAGGGTTATCAATGGAAGGGGCACAGTACAAAGAGTTAGTTAACTACTCGGAGGACCCATATGCCTCGGTGGACATCTGGGCATTATCCTGGCGCTTCTCTTTTGGTATGCATGGCACACACCCATCATCTTCTCCTTTTTCATTATCTGCCGACCCCAGATCCTCACCCTTTGCATCTTCCCCCTTTCACTCTTTCCCTGGCCTCGACTCCTTCCTGGTCCTTGAACTCATCCCTAACTCCCTTACTATCTTGTCTGCGACCAACCTCGATCTCATCTCCTCCCCAGACCTCTGCCTTCCTTCCCTTTCTACACTTGCCTTTCTCTCTCAGATGCTCCCTCTCTTGACTGTTGCTCCCTCCTTCACTTGCCCCCAGACATCCTCTTTGTTCTCCCCGCCTCATTTCTCGACGCTATCCACCATCCCCACTGTCCCCCCCCCCCTTATCGACCACCCCTTACCCCCACCTACAATCCACCCGACTCCACAATCCCATCCCCTTGCTAGCCCTCTGGCTACTTCTACATCCCCCCACATGAGTTTAGTCGTCACCCCTCCTCCACTACACCCTTCTCCACTGAGTTTAGGCTTGATCATTTCCTCATTAAGGAGGATATCCTTCTTAATCTTGGCTCATACAAATAGTGGATTGGTTCGGGACGCATCTTTGATCACTCACTGATATACCTTGAAATCACTGGTGCTTTCAACAAGCCGGACTCACCATTTAAATTATGATCGGTCTGGCTACAGGATGTCGATTTCATAAATATGGTCAAAACACTGTGGAGGCTTGCTCCCCCTCTAGGAAATCACTCACCCTCATCACTATTTGTGCATGGACTCTATTGGGGTTCCCATGTTTTGGCCAGATTGGCAAGACCAAAATATGAGACAACATCAAAACCACTTTTAGACCTTAGGATCTAGCCCTCCTAGGTCTAGAGAGGGATCTCTCTATGATATGTCAAAGGTGTATGAATTTGAAGCTCAGTGTTAAGATGTTAGGCTAGTTATAAGGCTCAGGGTTTGTTTGTTTGATTGTTTGTTTGGTTGTTGGTTATCAGGAAAGAAGGATTCAATGTAAGACCAGGATGAGAAAAGAGAAAAAGGGCAGAGGTGAAGTATTCCAGGGAGCATTCAAAACCATTGGGAAATGGAGACAGGAAAGGATTTTCTTGCTAATCAATAGGCAGGCTTTCAATTGGGCTAGTCATCTAAAACGTTAGATCTTAAAGATGATAGTGAGATATGGAATGGTAGGAGAGGAGGAGAGAACACAGATTTAGGGCACAAAGTTAAAGACCAGCTGGTTGTACAAGGATCCTAGTGGACAGGGCTAACTCTAATCCCCAGTGTTCCCAAATCTTCCAGCTAAATCCTTAACAAGAAACATCTAAGAATAGATTCATTTAACTCATACATCAGAGAGTAGGCAATAACATCCACTACACTAGTTAAATTATATGAAATCAATTCTTAGATAACACATTCAGAAGAAAAACATTAATGGCAAGGAGAGCAGAAACACAGGGTACCTAACAAGGGTAAATCCTATTCCAATTTTCTGATGCAAGCCAGTAGAAACGAAATGAAATGAATTAAACATAGAGATAGGAAAACAACACTGCTGCTTTAGACCAGGATCCAAAGAAATGTGCTTGTCATATTAAAAAGCAATACAAGTCAAGTACAAAATTGCCAATAGCTGAATACTCAGTCTGAAATCATATTCCTCAGCCTATCTTACAACTTTTACACAAAGACTATGTCTCAAAAGAAACTACTTGCAGTTCTCCGATAACTGATCAACAACCTTTACAGTATTTTCTTCATGAGTTTTATAACTGAAGAGAAGCAGAGGAGGTAGGTAGAAAAATAAATGCAGCATTAACACTCAGAAGAGGAAGAGGGCCGAAGCCCATTCTGTTTTAAACTCTGAGCATTAATCTCTGGCACTCTTTGGAGGAAAGAATGGTCTTCGTCAGGCTTCATTAACTCCAGGTATGTCTCTGATGCATCCTGGTTTGCTGTACTCTATAGTACCTTTGGTGAATAAAAAAAACTGGTAAATAAATGATTGAATGGTCCGCCATACTTGTGAAACAAATTTTCTGGTGGCTTTGGACTGTGATCTGGGCGGAAATATCCTCTGGAGCACGGCGTAGAATAAAATCAGTATGGGAAACCCGTCCTTTCCTGGGAAAAACATTCTGTTGATGTAGAAAAACATGCTATATATTAACTTATGCATATCCATATCCTCTAGTGGTCTATGACGTCTTTGACCTGGTAGCTTGCCTTGAAAAACTTGGTTTAAGGCTCAAAGATCTTCATTTTCGTGCCTGGAACTCTCTGCCACCTCATTAATACCTCTGTCAGTGAAAGCTTGCCACTGTATCAACATTGTACAATCATGGTGGTGTTTCAACTTCTATACCAGAGGACGAGCGGAGTGATAGCGCGGCGGTGGTAATAGTGGTTTAATATGAAATAATGGTGAAAATGCTTTGATATGGTGTAACAGTGAGCAAATAGGGTTTGACCGAAACCTGCATATGGACCGTTCGATCATGGCTTGCAGATGAAAATCAATGGTGGAGATCGAACAACAGAATGATTTATGAACAGCGGGTGGAACAAATATGAAACATAAGACCTTTCATGAAAAACATAAAACTTTGGTTAACAGTGGAAATACAAAGGAATTTGTGCGAAACGTAATGAAATGTGAGGGGAAAATATCATACATGGTGGGACCCAGTGTGGTGGAGGGCGATTAGATCTGAGCCGTCAGATCTTCAGATCCAACAGACAGTTGAGATTAATTCGGAGCTTCGCAATCAGGAAGGGGCAAGGGGAGCACAATACATAAGTTCCAATTGTGATTGGGAAAGGGGATGCGATGACCGTTGGATCTAGCCGGGAATCGAAAATGGAGATGTGGATCAGGGGATCGCAATCGGAGGGGACACAAAGGGGTGGCACCAACAAAATTCTGATTGCGATTGGGCGGGAAGTGCGATGACCATCGGATCGTGGATTAAATAGACGATCAGGATTGAATCGGGATAATCGCAATCAGGGGGCGCAGAAAGGGAGATGTGATTGAACGCTGCGATTGCGATGGAGTGATTAGCGTCGAGTTGTAGGATCAGCAGGGAAATGGACGACTAGGATGAGATCGGGGATATCACAATCGCAAAGGCGGAAAGTGGCACCGAACAAAAACTTGCGATTGCGATTAGCGCGAGGAGTGCGATTAGCGCTGGACCGTCCGATCCGGTGGGAAGATCGACGATCCAAATGTGATCGGAGCGTCACGATCGGGAGGAACGGAAGGGTTTACGCAAGAAAATTGCGATTGCGATTAGGCGGGGGGTGCGATTGGTGCTCCACTGTCAGATTGGAACAGCAGATCGACGATGTATATCCTATCACGGGACTTGGTGTTGAAACCCAATCACATCAAATTTTTTCGATGATACAAAGGAATGCACCTGCTCGACTCTCCTATTGCAATTAGCTCCCAAGGTTTTAAGCGCTTGGTCTTAGTGCAAAGGGTATATGTGGGGAAGTGGTTGGGGCTGGCGGGAAAAGGGGCTAAGCCCTATTATAAGGTTAAAAAGTGGGCTTTTTAGCCCTTTAAATGGATTTTAAATCCGTAGGAGGGTAACGATAGGAGGACTAAGGGGGAATTTGGCAAAACAAAAGGCAAGGGTGGGATTTCATGGGGATTTTGGGGAGATTTTGGAGAGTAAGGGGGGATTTAGGGGGAACAAAGGGGACTTTGACAAAAGGGGAAAAAGGGGTGAAATGAAGCATTCTGCAGAGGTACAAGGGGGAGACAATGGCCTTTTGGAGCACAGTTTTTATCATCAGCAAGGCTTACTGACTTCATAACAGTAGAGGGAAACAGTCAAAGGTAGGGAATCATAAAAAGGCTTCAAGGATGATGTGTTTTTGAGGGAAGTGCATTCCTTGAAGGCTCATAAGACAATCTAGCCCCTTGCTTGCTTGTCAAGTAATTCATAAGGGGCTAACAGTGGCTCCACATGGGGATGGCTTCTTCTTAAAGGAGTCAAGAATTTAGAAAATAATCTTTGGTTTAGGCTAGATGCCTGCTGTTTAAGCCACCTTTCTTCTTTGATTTTCAACTGCCACAAATATGATAGATCAGCAAAACATTCCCAACAATCTACCTACCCATCCTACAATCCTAGCATTTTTTCTTCTAGGGTGCATTTGAACTAGCAGACCCTTTACATCATTTATTTTTATAACAGAAAATAAACCTATTCTAACTCTACCCTTATTGCTCCATGAGACCAGATTAGACTGTTGGTCTCACATGTTTCTCTACCTAATCTAATATCTGCTGGGATTAAACTATCCAGCAAATTTCTTCTCTACATTCTACAAAAGAAATTTAAAAACAATCAAACTAAGATTAGAAAGTCTAGCTTGCTGCTGATCCAAGGCATAAAGACAGTTTCACATGGACAAAAATTTGCAGAAAACTGAAAAAAAAAACTATGAAGGCTTGAAATCTGAAGCTTGAAGTATCCTTCTTTCTTTGTGACTCAAGTTTTGAACATGTGAGAGTCACTTCTTTCTTCATTTCAGCTCTGGTTTTGGGCATGCTAGAGCTGACTCTTCTTTCTTCTTTACTGGTCCAGATTTTGAGCATGTTAGGACCAGCTGTTTTGCTTTCTTTGGCTCAGGTTTTGAGCATATTAGAGCCAATATTTTGCACATTAGAGGTTCATGTTTTAAGTGTTACACCATTTTTTGGTCATCTAACCTACTGTCATTAGATGGACCCAATTACACCACATAAGACCAATTTTACCCTAAGTAAAATTGCTTTCACTATGTAAAATAACTTAATAAAACACATTTATTAGGTTGTTTATGGTCTAAACAGGAAACCCCAAAAGGAAATATTAAACAAACCTATATTTGTTTGATTTTCCTAGTCATGTTTAACCCAAAAAAAAGAAATTAATTAGATAAATCTTTATTTATCTTATTATTTTCTAGGAATAATTATTTAAATCTTATTTAAATAATATTCCTTGTTAAATATGACTAAATCACCCATAAATAATTAAATAAATCATTATTTATTTGATTATCTTTCAACCATTTCCTTAAAATGATAAATAAATCATTTATTTATTTATTATTCACAAATAAAGGGATTTGACCGAAGTCAAATACTTTTTCCCTCCAACAAATATAATAAAATATTCCACAAAAGGTGGATCTAGATTTGGTTAATGTTATTTTAATCATGCACCAAGATCTAGAATGACCCAATACTTTGTTATAAATAGGAGGGTTTTTCCTACCATTCTTGACCTTTGGTTGCCTATTAGATCACTCTGGATCTAGACTCTTGGTCTAACTTTGAGCCATTATCATTGTCATATTTTCCATTATTTGCTGTGTGAGCTCCCTTTGAGTTCTATCTTTGTCTAGGTTTTCTACACCAACAAGAGAGATAAATGTTATATCTAAAGTGCTGAGGACTTCCAAGAACCCATGCCATTGAGGAGAATTGGAAACACCTTCTTGTTTTCCTCCCAGGTGCCCTTAATACAAAAATTCTTTAAAAAAACATTTTTCTTGTCTTGTCTATTGGATGTATGGAGAAAAACCTTGTTTTTTACTGCTTAATGTCTCTTTATGCATAGATCTGGTTTTTTGCAGCACTTGTTTTGATCAATTAACTGCAGATCTGAAGATATTGGCAGCCATATTTGATGTTAGGGCTATAAGTTATGTGTAGCTAAAGTGGTCTTTTTTCGTACACTTCGACAAAAGATTCATACTAACATTAAGCATGTCTGAACCTCTCTTTTCCTCTATTTTTGAAACATTTTCTCTTTTTTCTTGACAATAAAAAACTGCAATGGTATGTACAATGGAAATGGGAACTGGAAATTGTAAATCAGCAGAAGTAGTGTTTGAGCATCCTGCCATTGACAGGACCCCCAAACAACTCTGTACCATCTAATTCTTGTAGGAAAAGGGAATTTGGACCCATAGTGGCTTGGATGATGTACGGACCTTGCCACGGACTGTCAAAGTTGTCGTGCTTTCCTTTATCCTCTCTCCTTGAGTCCCACTTCAGAACTTTATCCCCAATTTTGAAATCAGCAGCTTTGGTTCTCTTGTCAAAAAAACCTTTTTATGTTTTCCTGAACTTTGATAGCTCTATTATAGACCTCTTCCCTTGTTTGCTGAAGATGGATCGTTTGGTTTATCATTCTCACCATACTGTCTTCTTCTGTCTGAAACTCTTGGACCAGCTTGATCACTGGTACCCCAAGGCTGGTAGGAAATACTGCTTCTGTACCATAGACAAGATGATATGGTGACATGCCAATGGACTTCTTGGTTGTAAGCCTGTCTGCCCACAAGGCATGCACTAACTTGTTATGCCATGACTTTTTTTTCTCTTCTAGCAGCTTTTTGATGATGACCACCAGGCTCTTGTTTGATGATTCAGCTAAGCCATTTCCTTGTGGGTAATAGGCAGTTGAATGACCAAGCACTATCCGATACCTGTGACAAAAATAAACCATTTTCTTGGATCCAAAAGCAACAGCATTATTGGTGATTATTTTCCTTGGGCAACCAAACCGAGAGAGGATATGACCTTCTAGGAACCTAATGATGATTGAATCCATGGCATTCCTAGAAGGTATGGCCTCTATCCACTTAGTGAAGTAGTCTATGGCTGTTAAGATCCATTTGTGTTGTGGAGAAGAAGCGGGGTGGATTTCCCCAATAAAATCTAGGCCCCATTGCATAAAAGGACCTTCAACAGTGATGGGTTGTAAAGGGAGGGGAAGGAGTTTTCTCTTGCCTTCGAAGATCTGGCATTTGTGGCAAGAAATTACCATCTTATGGATATCATTGAAGAGTGTGGGCCAGTAATAACTAGCCTTGAGTATTTTGTTTGTAGTGGCCTTCCAGTTCAGGTGGCCTCCACACTCTCCTGCATGGAATTCTTTCTTAACCCTCTCTGCCTCTGTTTCAGGCAAACATTTAAGCAATAGGCCATTTGGGTTTTTCCAGTATAAGTTTTCATTCAAAATGCAGTAGTTTCTGGCTTTTAGTTTTAAGAATTTGGCCTTAGTCTTTGACAGTTTAGGTGGAGCATTGAGGTTGTTGAGCACATAAAGGATATCAGAGTACCAAGGGGAGTTCTGAAACTTCTCTTCAACAGTGGGATCAGGCGATCCTTCTTGCTCATCTAAGGAAACTACCATGTTAATGTGAAGGGCTTGCAGATTTGATTCAGCCATTAATTTGGCTAAGCCCTAACCTTTGATTAGTTTGGTGGGTTTTATCTCAAGGTCGTATTCTAAGATCACAATGATCCATTTGCCCCTCTTCCCATCTGGGTCTTGGGACAGAATATCTTTGAATATCATGTTAGGCACATAAGCTATGGTGTGTGAATGCAATATGTAGACCCTAAAGTATTTTAAGGCTTTGACAAGAGCGTAAGCTTGTTTTTCCATTATGTTGTATTTCAAGGGTGCATCCCTCAGTGCTTTGCTGAAAAAGGTAATTGGCTATTCCATTCCCTATGGATTTTTCTGCAGTAAGACTGCAGCCACTGTATGCTCAGAGGCGAATGAAAAGATTAGGAAATCTTTAGAGAAATCTGGGCTAATCAGAATAGGAGCTTGGGTGAGTGCAAGTTTTACTGATTCAAAAGACTGTTTAGCTCCAACAATCCATTTAACTCCTATACCTTTCTTCGACATGTTAGTCATATTCCTAAGGTGTTCAGCTAGATTGGGAATAAACCTCCTACGGAAGTTAATCTCCCCAATGAAGGACTATAATTATTTGATGTTTCTTGGGTGTGTGATCTGTAGTATTCCCTCAACTCTTTGTGGGTCTATCATAATTCTCTTTTCAGATATAATGTGGCCAAGAATTTTTCCTTCTTGCAGCCCAAATACAGTATTTTTAGGATTCAATGACAGACCAAACCTTCTACATTTTTCAAACACTTTTCTCAGATGTTCTAGGTGTTTTTCTTCAATCTTAGAATAGACTGTTATGTCATCCAAGTAAATAACAATGAAGTGTCCTATCTCATTTGAAAAAGCTATATCCATTGCTCTTTGGAAGGTGGCACCAACGTTCATCAGTCCAAAAGGCATTTTTACATACATAAAGGTGCTCCATGGAGTGGTAAAGGTTGTCTTCAGTTGATCTTCTGGGATTACTAAGACTTGATTGTAACCTAAGAAACCATCTAGCAGGGAGATCCTTTTAGAGCCTACCACCCTCTGAAGGATATGTTCCATTTTTGGCAATGGGTAGTTGTCCTTGAGTGAGGCACTATTAGTATTTCTGAAGTCAATACATAATCTAATCTCCCCTGTTTTCTTTCTCACAGCCACTCAATTCGAAACCCAATCAAAGAACCTTACGGGAACTACTATCCCTGCCTCATACATATTTTTAATCTCTTTTTCCACTGCAGGAAGCTGTTTTGGGTTAATTCTATGAAGTTTTTGCCTGAAGGGCTTCTGATTTTCTTTCAAATATATTTTTTGTTGTATGATATTCGTGTCATAGGCCTTTAAGTCTTCGTAGCCCCAAGCGAACATGTCTACAAATTCCTTGAAAAGGTCGATGTATTTCTTTTTCATGTTTGCAGGAAGAGACTTAGCCATTTTAATCATTTTGGGCTTACCTTCTGTGCCTATATTGCATTCTTCTACGTTCGAGTCCGCGTGCTCTATGGTGGGATTTTTTGCCACATCGTCAAAGTCAAAAAGGTCTTCTAAAGGCGCTAGACCTCGAAGTATGTTCCTATCTTTGGCCTGCAACACCTCTACTTCTTCACTGTCTGCGTTTTCACATTCTATGGTTGAATTTCCAATTTCTTCATTTAAAGTGTTTATTTCTACGTTGTGGGGTGTAGTTTCTTCCTCGTCTGAGGGTTCCTCACTTAGGCAACTATCACTATATGTAGAGTCTGAATCAGAAAACTCAAACTTGTTTCTTCCTATCAGGAAATCTTCAATCTATTTTTCGCCCTCAAAGACCTGCAAGTATTTTTCGTTATCTGGCACTGCAGGTCTGACTCTATTTTGTATGATAATTTTTTGGTCGCTTGGAGTCTTAGGGTATGAGCTGGCTAGGCAATCTAGTCCATTTGCAATGAAATTCTGATGTCTAGGAACAAACACTAATTCGTACTCAAAAAATGTTTTCAATATGTCCACGACATCGTTCCTATATGCTCTCAACCTGGGGTGTCTGGCTGTGTATTCACCATTTACCTGTTTTATAACCAGCTCAGAGTCTCCCTGCACGGCTATCTTACAGGCCCCTAATTAATTCAACAAATTTAAGCCTAGGATCAGAGTCTCATATTTTGCAATATTATTTGTGCATTTGAAATGAAAATTGCAGGCATGACTTTCCACGTAATCACTCTCTGTGTTATGTAGCCATACCGCAGCTCTGATAGTTCTCTTGATGCATGACCCATCAAATTTCATTATCCAAAGGGGTTCATTTTTTGTTTTATTGTCATTCCAATCCCTATCGTTGGGTTCGCCATTATGTTGTATTATAGGAGTTGCACTAGCCTGTGGGTCGTTTTGTTTTCCGTCGTGGGTGTGGAAATCATAGGGGTGACTAGTTGGCTGATTGCATTATGTTTCCGATTCACTTTGTGTTGTTGTTTCAGTGCACTGTTCAAAGTTTTCCACGTCTTCTCCCTCTGAGTCTAGAGTAGCCATTATGTTAAATTCCATTGGCTCTGTTTCATCATGTGTACCTTTTCTTGTATCTACATTTTCATATTCTGGTTCCCCCAGAGATTCGTCATTGCAGAGGATAAAGGAATCTAGGTCCGTATGTACAAAGTATAGAGGAGAATTTCAGGCTTTTCAGGGCTACTAACCAGGAATTTCATTTGTGTCTCCCTGTACAGTCTTCTAAGTTGGCCAAAGATTGGGATTGTGGCATAAGCCCCATCCATCTGCATTGTCCCTTGCATCTTGGCTCCCCATGATCTTGATAATAACATGCCATACTTGGGTGGCACATCTGCCACCACAACGTCCATGACCATACATTTTGCTGGAATCTAGGTAAGGCTCACACATAAATATTTGATCAAGCCAAGAAAATTTACTTTGCTAGAGTCAAAAGAATATAGGTCTTTATAGGGACAGGTTATCTCTAGGCCTAGTCTTTCCATCACCACTTTAGGCATTAGGTTGTGTGATGCCCTAGAATCATGCATTTCATTGTGGAGGATCTTATCATGGATGTTGAGACTAACATAGAAAGGTGGTACTACCCCTTCCTGAATCTTTCCTTCTATCTTTGGACCAAACAGAAGGGCAGGTTGATCATCACTCAAATTTACAGTGTCACTGTTCTCACCTAACTTTAATGCTTTCAAAATTTGGCCTTTATATACATCCTGAGTGGCCAGCTTGGAGAGTGGGACAGAGATTTTAATTTTTGCAATTTCACTCTCCAAATTGAAAGTGGACTGACTCTTTGGAATGTTAAACTTTGTTTTGTTAGCCACTGCCTTAGTGGCTGAATCAGTGTGCTGATTCTCATTATGTACAGTGTTTTTGACAGTTTTATTAGGAGCACTAACTGTAGTGTTAGTGCTGCTAGTTGGTTTACCCTGTGTATCAGTGTTTTGGTTGTCTTTTCCTTTGTTCTTCCCAGAACTCTCAGCTGCTGATTTGCTACTTTCAGTAGTTGCTTTAGAAGTTTTCTCAGGTCTTTTCTTGATGGTGACCTTAGAAGCCTTTATTTTGGTAGATTATTGACTCTTTTTGCTTCTAAGTTCATATTGTTCCCTGACCTGCGTCATGGCATTTTGAAATCCCAACCTGTAATCCTCAGTTTCTAACCATTCCTCATCCCAACCAGAGGGTGAGGGCAGATCTTCTTCTGTGTAATAGTTATGGTTTGAACCCTCTGTTTCAAACATTTTGATTGTGTTACCCTCAGACTCTTCTATGATTCCCTCGTATTCATCTAAAAAAATTTCTTGGAATGGGGGAATAACTTGCTGATCTGATTCTCTTTGTCTATTGGGAGTGGCATTGTTTCTTCTAAAGTTTTGGTTTTGGTGATGGTTTTGGTTTCTGTTTTGGTTACTGACTGAGACAACCATTTTTCCATCATTTTTTGCAGCCTTTCCACATTTTTAGATAAACGGTCATAATTTGGATCAGATGTGGAAGCTACACTATCATCTCTATATGTTACCCTTTTCTCAGCTCTCAATCTTGCTCTTTTCCCAATAAAATTAGCCTCTACACTCATTTCTCCTTTTTGTATGTCTTCCAACATGTTGTAATCTCTTTCCCTAAGCTGGTAGGCCATGTCAGCATCAAAGCCTTCGGGGTATTTCACTAGAGCCATACCTTGGGGAGGTTTCATGTGTGGAGGAAGAGCATTTTAAATGTTGTTAAATCTCGTTGTGTAATCATGAACACTCTCTCCTACGTTTCTTTTAAGGCTCATATATTCTGCTAGGAGTTGGTGAGGGTTGGCCTTAGCCTCCCATTTGTTTATGAAGGTTTGATAGAGAGATGGAAGATCATTAATGCTACCCGAGGGTAGGCCTTTAAACCATTTCTTCACATCACCTCCTAAGCTCTGAGCAAAGATTCTCATTTTGACTATATCATCATCTATTTCCATGTAGTCAAAAGAATCTTCCATCCTGTCTATATGGTGCTGATCTGTGGTGGACTCTTTTGCAATGAAGTGTGGGATCTTTGATTGATAATCATTTGGTAAGGGCACTAGTGGCTGAGGTAGCACCAAAGGAGCATACCAGGCTGTCATGGTGATGTTTGGATGAGGTAAATGGTTGACTTGGGCAGCTAGTATGTCAATGACAGGGATATTATGACCAGCAAAAGACTGATGAGCAGATTTAGGGTGACTGAGCCCCAAGTTTTGTATGAAATGTATATCAGGAGGTGTAGAGGGAGGGGTCTGTCTATTCCCAAGGTGTCCACCACTTTGGGGTCGTGAACCAGGAAACTCAAGGTCTGGCTAGTCTAGGACACTGAATGACCTAGTTCTTGGCAAAATATTTTGAGTGCCTAGGTCAAAAAGTGGGTCTGATAGAGCTGTAAAGTTTTCTGGTGTAGAGTTAGCTCTATGGATGTGGCTGGAAATAGTTGGTCTTTTAGGTGTAGGAGATCTCTTGAGGATTCTCTTAGGGTTTTCAACTATTTCAACTGGGTTTGGGTTAGGGTAAGCTCTTGTATGAATGGTTTTGTAAGCCAGAGTCTTGTTTTTAACCAAGCAGCTTAACCCTACTTGTTACTTCTAATGGGGTTGATGTTGTTATGGAGGTTGGTCTCCCAGTGGAGTCTAATGTGAACCAAGATAATCAGCAGGCCTACTGATCACCAATGGAGTCTTTTAATCGTTTAGGAAATATGGAGTCGCCAGGTGGAAAGGTTTAGGATGTTTTGGAGGGTCCACTATCCACCACAGTGTCTAAGAGATGTCCTCTTTCAAGGATATCTACCGAACACAGCACACTCTAACCAGAGATTGAGTGGGAGGGAATCTACCAGATATGTCACCTCTGAAAGAGTGTGAGATCTGGAGGCTACCTGGCCCTTTCCAGACTCTGTCTAAGAGTATGGGAAAAACACAACAAATGGTATAGAGGTCAATGTGTGAATAGGGGTGTTTAAATGCCAACCTAACCAAATATTATAGGTTTTTGAGGCTCTTATGATGCAGAAGGTGAGAAATACTCAGAATTTCCCCAGTGGAGTCGCCATTATGTTGGGGTTCCCATGTTTTGGCTAGATTGGCAAGACCAAAAGATGAGACAACATCAAAACCACTTTCAGACCTTAGGATCTAGCCCTCCCGGGTCTAGAGAGGGATCTTTCTATGATATGTCAAAGGTGTATGAATTTGAAGCTCAGTGTTAAGATGTTAGGCTAGTTATAAGGCTCAGGATTTGTTTGTTTGATTGTTTGTTTGGTTGCTGGTTATTAGGAAAGAAGGATTCAATGTAAGACCAAGATAAGCAAAGATAAAAAGGGTAGAGGTGGAGTATTCGAGGGAGCATTCAAAACCATTGGGAAATGGAGTCAGGAAAGGATTTTCTTGCTATTCAATAGGCAGGCTTTCAATTGGGCTAGTCATCTAAAACGTTAGATCTTAAAGATGATAGTGAGATATGGAATGGTAGGAGAGGAGGAGAGAACATAGATTCAGGGCACAAAGTTAAAGACTAGCTGGTCGCACAAGGATCCTAGTGGACAGGGCTAACTCTAATCCCTAGTGTTCCCAAATCTTCCAGCTGAATCCTTAACAAGAAACATCTAAGAATATATTCATTTAACTCATACATCAGAGAGCAGACAATAACATCCACTAGACTGGTTAAATTATCTGAAATCAATTCTTAGATAACACATTCAGAAGAAAAACATTAATGGCAAGGAGAGAAGAAACATAGGGTACCTAACAAGGGTAAATCCTATGCCAATTTTTTGATGCAAGCCAGTAGAAACGAAATGAAATGAATTAAACAAAGAGATAGGAAAACATCACCACTGCTTGAGATCAGGATCCAAAGAAATGTGCTTGTCATATTAAACAGCAATACTAGTCAAGTACAAAATTGCCAATAGCTGAATACTCAGTCTGAAATCATATTCCTCGGCCTATCTTACAACTTTTACACAAAGACTGTGTCTCAAAAGAAACTACTTGCAGTTCTCTAATAACTGATCAACAACCTTTACAATATTTTCTTCATGAGTTTTATAACTGAAGAGAAGCAGAGGAGGTAGGTAGAAAACTAAATGAAGCATTAACACTCAGAAGAGGAAGAGAGCCAAAGCCCATTCTGTTTTAAACTCTGAGCATTAATCTCTGGCACTCTTTGGAGGAAGGAATGGTCTTCGTCAGGCTTCATTAACTCCAGGTATGTCTCTGTTGCATCTTGGTTTGCTGTACTCTGTAGTACCTTTGGTGAATAAGAAAACAGGTAAATAAATGACTAAATGGTCTGCCATACTTGTGAAACAAATTTTCTGGTGGCTTTGGACTGTGGTCTGGGCGGAAATCTCCTTTGGAGCACGACGTAGAATAAAAGCAGTATGGGCAACCCATCCTTTCCTAGGAAAAACATTATGCTGATGTAGAAAAACCTGCTATATATTAACTTCTACATATCCGTATCCTCTAGTGGTCTATGACATATTTGACCTGGTAGCTTGCCTTGAAAAACTTGGTTTAAGGCTCAAAGATCTTAGTTTTCGTGCCTGGAACTCTCTGCCACTTCATTAATACCTCTGTCAGTGAAAAGTTGCCACTGTATCAACACTGTACAATCATGGCAGCATTTCAACTTCTGTACCGGAGGATGGGCGGAGTGATAGCGCGACGGTGGTAACAGTGGTTTAATATGAAACAACGGTGAAAATGCTTTGATATGGTGTAACAGTGAGCAAATAGGGTTTGACCAAAACCTGCGTATGGACCATTCGATCATGGCTTGGAGATGAAAATAAATGGCGGAGATCGAACAACAGAATGATTTATGAACAGCGGGGGGAACAAATATGAAACATAATACCTTTAATGAAAAACATAAAACTTTGGTTAACGGTGGAAATACAAAGGAATTCGGGCGAAATGTAATGAAATGTGAGGGGAAAAGATCGTACATGGTGGGACCCAGTGTGGTGGAGGGAGATTAGATCTGAGCCATCAGATATTCAGATCCAATGGACGGTTGAGATTAATTCAAAGCATCGTAATCGGGAAGGGGCAGGGGGGGCACAATACATAAGTTCCAATTGCGATTGGGAAAGGGGATGCGATGACCGTTGGATCTAGCCAGGAATCTACGGTGGAGATGTGAATCAGGGGATCGCAATCGGAGGGGACACAAAGGGGCGGCACCAACAAACTTCCGATTGCGATTGGGCGGGAAGTGCGATGACCGTCGGATCGTGGATTAAACGGATGGTCGGGATTGAATCGGGATAATCGCAATCGGGGGGCGCGGAACGAGAGATGCGATTGAATGCTGAGATTGCGATGGAGCGATTAGCGCCGGGCTATAGGATCAACAGGGAGATGGACAGCGAGGATGAGATCGAGGAGATCGCAATCGCAAAGGTGGAAAGTGGCACCGAATAGAAACTTGTGATTGCGATTAGCGCAGGGAGCGCGATTAGTGCTGGACCATCCGATCTGGCGAGAAGATCGACGGTCCAAATGTGATTGGAGTGTCGCGATCGGGAGGAACGGAAGGGGTGACACAAGAAACTTGCGATTGCGATTAGGCAGGGGGTGCGATTGGCACTCCACCGTAGAATCAGAATAGCAGATCGACAGTGTATATCCTATTGCGGGACTTGGTGTTGAAACCCAATCGCATCGGATTTTTTCGATGATACAAAGGAATGCACCCGCCCGACTCTCCGATTGCGATTGGCTCCCAAGGTTTTAAGCGCTTGGTCTTAGCGTAAAGGGTATATGTGGGGAAGTGGTTGGGGCTGGCGGGGAAAGGGGCTAAGCCATATTATAAGGTTTAAAAGTGGGTTTTTTAGCCCTTTAAATGGATTTTAAAGCCGTGGGAGGGTAACGATACGAGGACTAAGGGGGAATTTGGAAAAACAAAGGGCAAGGGTGGGATTTCATGGGGATTTCGGAGAGATTTAGGAGAGTAAGGGGGGATTTAGGGGGAACAAAGGGGACTTTGAAAAAAGGAGAAAAGGGGGTGAAATGAAGCATTCTGCAGAGGTACAAGGGGTAGACAATGGCCTTTTGGAGCACAATTTTTATCATCAGCAAGGCTTACTGACTTCATAATAGCAAAGGGAAACAGTCAAAGGCAGGGAATCATAAAAAGGCCTCAAGGATGATGAGTTTTCAAGGGAAATGCATTCATTGAAGGCTCATAAGACAATCTAGCCCCTTGCTTGCTTGTCAAGTAATTCATAAGGGGCTAACAGACTCCTCTCCATCAAAAAACATATTGTTACTTGGGCCAAAAACAAAACAAAAAAATGGAGGACCAAAATATTTCACTTATTGAACAAGATATTCAAAGACTTGAGAATCCTATCGGGGTGGATTGATTTCAGAAGCTGCAAAATCCCAGCTCAGCCTAGCCCTGATGGATGGTATGTGGAGTTTTATCTGGCTTATTTTGACTTGCTGGGATAGGAACTACTGTTGGTTGTGGAAGAGATCCAGAAATCTGGTCGCATCTATAAGTCTTTCAACTCCACTTTCATTGCCCTCATCCCCAAATCAGATCACCCCTCATATTTTAAGGATTTCCACCCCATATATTTTTGTAATTGCATCTACAAGATTATGGAAAAAATACTTGCAAATCGGCTCAAACCTATTTTATCTAACTTTATCTCCCTTGAACAATTCACATTTCTTGAGAACGTACAGATTCACAAGGCCATCGGCATTACTCAGGAAGGCCTACACTCCATGCACACCAAGAATATCAAAGGACTGATCCTCAAGATTTATCTTGCGAAAGAATTTGATCAAGCCAGTTGGATCTACATCTGCATGCTCCTTACTCATCTTGGATTCCCCATTCAGGTTATCAATTGGATCATGTGTTGCATCACCTCGGTTTCATATAGTATCCTCATGAATGGTGCTGCTACAGACTTCTTTCATGTGGAACAGGGTATCCGTCAGGGATGTCCACTATCCCCCCTTCTTTTCGTACTGATAATGGAAGGCCTCAGTAGATGTATTGTTGATGAAAGGGACAGAGGCAGTCTGAAAAGCATTCAAATTGCGGAGGATTGTATCCTCACACACCTACATTTTGTTGATGACATAATTATTTTTCTCAATGGATCTTTAGGTGACTCCACAGTGGTATCATCAATCCTATTACTCTTATGTACTGCTACAGGAATGCAATGCAACAACAACAAATCCACTATGACTTGTCATGGCTGCTCCCCACACGAGGTCCACTTTGCACAACAGAAATTCCCTTTTATTCTCACCATATTTGAATACAACCTGAAATACTTGGGTTTTTATCTTAAACCTATTCACATAAATTGTTGATTGGAGCTGGTTAATTACCAAGATTGAAAAGATACCGAAAAATTGATGCCACCACTGGCTCTCTAGGGCAGGCAAGTGGGTACTTATCAAGTCCGTTTTGGAGGCCATTCTGGTCTATTGGATGTCTCTAGCTTGGATACCAAAAGGCATTCTATACAGGATCCAAAATATATGCCGCAAATTTCTCTAGATCGGGACTAAAGAAGGTCACGCATTTTCCTTATCCAAATGGATGCGTATTGCCTTACCTAAGAGTTGGGGAGGATGGGGCATCAATGATCTTCTAAATTTTGCTCAGGCACTTGCTACTAAGATTACGTGCCACTATCATAAATTAAGGAAAATTCCTTTAAAAATCTTTAAAATAAACCTAAGTTTATGATAGATCAGAATATAATCTTTCTTTGAAGAAAAATACCGCATCCATCGCAAAAAGTGAATGTCCTTTGTAAAGCAGAATCTTTTAAATTGCGATTTCGTGATATTGCGATAGTGCGATCCCAAAAACTATGCATTAAAGTATTGATTGCAAATCGCATATCGCAGAAATGATGTTTAATAAGTTATATTTTGTGAAATTGCGATTTCGCGATATTGTGATAGCGCGATGTACCCGACTGCGATTTGTGAATGTGCGATTTTGCGATGATTTCAATTTGCGATGATTGCAATCTGCGATATTGCAATTTTGCGATATTGCACAGCAAATCGCAGATCGCATTATCGCAGATTCTTCTAGCGCATTGTCCAAAGTAAATCTTTTCAAAAATCAATATCCGTTATGCGCTTTAATGTCAAATTAATGATTGGATTGTTAATTATTGATGGAAAGGATTTTGTTTCGATTGAAAGGTTGTTTCATGTTAAAATAATATTTTTCATCCGCCTTCAGCATTTAAAACTATCCTGTCACCTTTCTCATATCATTACTCTCACTTAATTCGTAAAACCGCAGGCGCGAAGGAGTAAAAAAATATACAAAGCGTTCACAGAGTATTATGGGAAAGAAAGAGAAAGTTCCGAGTTCTGAAAACAAAGAGATGGCTTCCTTATACACAGACACTGATTGCAACAAGGACGCCGGTATCACCACTTGGGAGGGGATGCATAATTTGCTCGAAGAAGAAAATCCCAGGGTAATGGAAGTCGCGGCTACTGCAGGTTCAAGTAATTCCTCTAAAGTGTCTCTTACAGAATTGGCTTGTTCATTCTTGCACCGAATAGCAGCAAGACCAAGAATTCTTCCATATACAGATATGGTAAAATGGGTGCTGGATAGCACCGATATTTCAGACAGGAAATTTAGAACTCAGGATCAAGAGCTCATCGAGTCATTCACTACAGAAGATTTGAGGCTTATGTATCACTTGCCGGAACCTCAGGCGACTTACAACAAACAATTTATGGAGAAATTTGCTAGGGAAAATGAAAATTTGGTGGAATGCACTAAGGAATGGACCAAAAGAGACGGACCATTGAAGAAAAACAAACATGGTATGTACAGTGTTGGCTCACTCACCTCTCCATATTGTTTTGCTGCTGCTATGTTATGTAGGCTTTTTGGAAAGCCTGACATAAATATGGTCTTGCCTGAATGGCTCCCGTTGTTGAATGCTGCTGTTAATGCTACAATTGTAGACTGGGCCAAAATCTTGTCTGATATTTTGGCCACTGCTATTTTCAATTACCGGTCTAAACGGACTGTTTCTTAGAGGATTTATCCTCCTTTTTATCTATCTGCCTATGTTATGGATTCAATTTGCTTTGCTTCTAAATTCCCTTTGATGGGTTGGCAATGGACGATTCATGATCCCTTGCCTATTCATGTCTATCACAAAGAATTGTGGGAATCAAAGTTTGTTCCTCATTTTTACCAAATTTGCCATGGCATTATGTTGCCTCTGTACAGCATATTGTATAATAAAGATGCTCCAAGGTTTTCCCTGGAAGCAGAAGTCGACATTCTCCCTGTCGCAAGATGGTTTGGAGAAGATTTGTTTACTTATGTGAGGGTTTTTGGAAGCTCTGCTTCTCCTCATGTTTTACCCCTATATGTTCCGGATAAACTTGTAGCTCGGGAGATTGCATACCAAACCTGTGGTGAAGGAGGTTTGACAAAAGAATTGAAGGATAAAAAGAAGGCCATTTGGCCACAATTTCCCATAGCCTGTGGAACATTTTCATTGTTTGATGTTGGTCATGCATTCAAAGAGGTAAGCAATATTACATGCTTACAACTGTTCAAGTTTTCAAGAAGGTTATTTGATCCAAATGATGTTGTCAAAGATTTCACCACTGCAGTTAAGGTGAGAGTGTTTTCTGGGGAAGAAGATCCTTTTGATGATATGTTTCAAGGAAAATGTTCATTTAAACAAGTTTTGCATTTAGCACAAACACAATTGTCCCCAGAAGAATTCCAGGAATTTAAAATTTACAGAGAGAGAAGACTAACTACTATCCCTTTGGAAAATTTACGCTTGGAACCCGTAAGGGAACCAACTCCTAGTGTCAGTCTTAGTGGCAGCTCAGATACAGAAAAGTATAAGTCGAAGTCTGACAAAGAAACTTCTGAGTGTTCTAAAAAGACTGATAATGATGAAAGCTCAGTGAAGGATACAGCTCAATCAAAAGAGCTTTCACAACAACAGACTCTAACTACTCCACAGTTGAATCTTCCACCTCTCAATGTACAGCAACCGGCAGTCAGGACTGAATTGGACAAAGAATGGGAAACTTTTAATAAATTTCTTAATGTTGAAGGACAAAATACACAGACCCCAGTACAGACAACAAAATTTTTGAGCACAGGAATAAGTGGCAATGTCACAAAAAATGAGCATATACCCATCACTCCCTCTTCTGAAATTGTACTTAATATAGAGGACATTCCTCCTCTAGATGTATTCTACAGCCAGCAGTATAAAGCAGTAGTGAGGAAGCAGAGGAAAAAGAGAAAATTAGAGAATGCAATCTCTACTGAGGCAGAACAATTAGATGTCTTATGGAAGGATCCTACTACGGATCCGACTGAGAATCTTACTAAATTATCTCAGATTACAGGAGCTTATGCCTCCGCAACTATTGACAAAGCATCTGAGGTAAAACTATTATTAAACGAAAAAGAAGATTAGATACAAATTCTGCAACAACAATTGCAACAAGCCCATGCTAACAGTGAAGCACAGATAAAACTTGAAAAGATACAGCAAGAGCTTCAAGAGATGCAAATCGGATATCAAAAAAGTTTGGCCGATAAAGAGAAAAAAATACAGATTATCTAAGAGGGGCATAAAGATGATCCCAAACTTCCAGAGTTTATTTCAGAATCTATTTCTTTAAACAATCAACTGCTACAACAAAAAGATATACTATGTCAGAAGATCTCACAATGGAACTCTTTCTGTCAGCAAAGTGATAAAATCACTAATCATGTCGTAGAATTACGACATGATTATGATTTAACCAATGAAAGAGTTACTAATTATTTGGCATGGAAAAATACAGAGGAAGGAAGAAGAGTTGGGGCACCAATTATCAACGACAGTCATAAAGAAATACTTTTCAATAATTGGGATGCACAGATCAGAGAAGCAGAAAAAGCGGCAGAGGAGTCAACTACAGCAGCGAGTAACATTACTGATTGTGTAAATGAAAATTTACACAAAGTTAATTTGATTTCAGAAACTATTCCAGGTTACCTTCCACAAGCCCAGCAATTGCAAACAGAATGGAAACAAAAAGCCGATGAAAAAGCAAAATCAATTCAAGGATTGACAAGATTAAACTGGGATTCTTACTGGACATATCTAGTGAAACCACACAGTCAATGCAGTGCGCTTAATTGCATTATTAATTCTGCTGAGAAGATTGCGCCTACACTTGCCGATTCTATTTTTTCAGGGTAGTTGAAATCTGAAGTCGGCCAAGCACCTCTTCTCAAAACAATGCTGGATGCTTGCAAGATCAAAGATCAAATTCATAAGTAGATAGTTGATAATCTTTATTTTTAGATTTAGTTTTAGTTTTACTATATTTTTGCCTAGAAAAAGGACGGTCATTTAAACCGAATCCTAAATTTTTGTAATAAACTATTTTTAGATTTTAGTTATTAGTATTTAAACCCTTCTCATGCATTTAGAGAAAGGTCCTGAAATTTGTCAAAAACTTATCCTCAGAACATGCACTTCTGCACCCTCAGAGGAGGTTTTGATAAATGAATGGAACGAGATTTATTGATATCTGTGTCTAATATCTGTTACTGATGTTGCATTTCTGTACTCTTAATGGATGTTGGATTAGGAAGAGATAAATCATTATTGCTTCTAGCTCATGAGTAGAACCAGTTATAAATGGTACTTTTATCTCTTAACTGTTTCTGTTTCTGTGTTAAAAGTGATATTTATGTTCAAGTTGTTTATATGTTAATGTTTGAATACTTGAGTTATCATTTGGCATTTTTGTACGGTGATAGCTATTTATTTGTGCTTAATGTATGAATAGCTTATTATGCGATATGTTTCTCACAACTGTTTCATCTAGCTTTTTATGTGAAATGGTTTATCTTTATTGAATTCTTTTCTCATGATAATTGAATGATCTTTATTATCAATTGTTATCTGAAATCGTTTTAGATCGCATAAATAGAGAGATTACATCACGGGTTAGTTTAGAGTTAGATATTTCTTAGAATACAGTTTGCATATGAATAGATTAGAAATAGATTAAAAGCATTTTAATTAGGAATTTTAGAAAAGAAATATCAAATCTCAAACACACACACACATATTGGGAAACTGGTCCCATTATCCCCAGTCGGACCCACTACACCAAACGGAAAAGGAGCTGCTAACCAAGGTTCGGACCGGGTGGGTATCCCCCTTGTTGTAGACCCGATTTTTGGGGCTTCAACATATTTGGCGCTAGAAGGAGGGCCTCAAACTATGAATGGAAAGTGAATCTAAATCTAAATACCATTCTAAGAGTAAATCACCCTCACCATCTTCCCCGACTTCTCCATCATACTCAGAAATTTTAAATCTAGAACCAGAAGTCGAAAGAAGAACAGACACTGCCACAAACCCTGACTTTTCAGAAGAATCTGCTATTGAACCTCCTGAAGTCGAATCTTTGATTCATAAACTTCAGCGATTTTCAATATCACCACAAAGGTCTGATAAATCTCAAGGCAGTGTGACTTTGCAATATAATCCTGCTCATCCTCTCACTAGATTACAGAGTGAAAAGCTTGGCATTCAGCCAACTGAGTTACCTCTACCTACAAGAAAAAGAGCTAGGAAATCACCTAAAGGGTCTGATAGTGAGACTCTTTCATCATCATCATCCATCTCAAACTCTTCATCGCGAAGTCAACCACCCACTCCTCCACTCCAGACTACTGTCCATCAGTCCACTCAATCTTCCACATCTCCTTCTCAAATCATAATATCTTCATCCTCTCAGTCACAAATATCATCTTCTACACTTTCATCTATTAGTAGTTCAGTGATGGCCCAAATGCCATGGAATAATCCAGGGGCAGTCTTAATGCCTGCACCCTTGAGTCAAATACCGGCCCATCCTAAAAAATGGCTGCCTAAGTTTAATCCTGAAGCAGGCATGCTAGCAGAAGAACATATAAACAACTTTATGTTATCCATAAATCTCAATGGAGTTGTTAATGAAGATGTTGTTGTCCGACTTTTTCCTTATACCCTACAAGGAGCAGCTGGATCATGGTATTTCTCATTACCATCTGGATCTATTACTAGTTGGGATATCTTTTAAGATCAAATTTTGACTAAATTTGGTGATGACAGGTCTACAGCAACATTGATCAATGATTTGTCTAATCTTAGAGCTGATTCAAAAGAAATTGTCAAGGATTTCAATTCACGTTTCAATAAATTGTTAAACAAAATTCCTACTGCCTCCAAGCCTAGCGAAGAAGTGCGAAGTGAATGGTACATTTCTGCTTTGCCATCAAACATAGCAATCTTTGTTGATAGGGCAAACAAAACAACTTTAGCAGACAATATGAAGGAAGCAATAGCAGTAGAGAAACGAATCATTTCTTTAGAAAAGAAAAATGCAATAGAAGAACGGAAATCCAAAAAGGTCACTTTTAAAGAAGATCCCAAGAAAAAACAACCAAAAGATCCATTTGATTTAGAAGGATTACAAAATTTTTTGAAAACCATGTCTAATGAGATGGTTGATATCAAGAAACAAGTGGCAGAAACATCTTCACATTGTAAACTCAGAGTATTTTGTATATTGTAGTGACTATATCTATAGCTGAGTTTTCTAGAAGCTGATTTCCTTATGTCAAAAAGATGAAGAGGATACTGCTACTGAAGAAACAACTGATGAAGAAGAAATTGTAGAAGTCCAAGGTATGTGGGATTTCATCCTCCCAGATGAGGAAGATCAAGAAGCATCCCCGGTTAGCACTAGAAGTAGAAATCAACTTGATCCTCCTCAAACTACTCCTAAGCCAAAGAGCGCAAGCTCATTGACTAAGGATAAAGTTGCACCCAAGAAAACGACATCCAAAGCAATTCAAACTAGCCCAGTCCAAACAGATTCATCAATTCCATCAAGAACATTGATTGTTCCGGATGAAATGGAATATAACATTATAGAAGATATGAAGAAGACTAGGGCTAACATCACTTTTTATGAATTGAGCAAGTTAAAACACCAGCAAAAGGTACTTTTGAAAGAATTACATGCTGTACCAGAAAAACCTTTGCCCGACCCTGTAATTTCTCAAGCTTCTAATGACATGGGAAGACCTCCAACTAATTCAATCAGTAAAGTTGATCTTGAAAATATCGCTTTAATTGGAGGAAGGTCCAGATCTCATACTCCTCCATTTCTTCTTACTTATGAAGTTTTTAATAAAAATTTGCATAACTCTTTAGTGGATTCTGGAGCTTCATCTAATATTCTACCAAAATCAGTATGTGAAAAATTGAACGTTCAACCACAAAAATCTGCTGTGCGCATAGTACAGTTAGATCGATCGCAAGTCGAAGGATTGGCGAATTAAATCAGGTTACCATAAGGCTGTCATCAAATCCTAAGGTATGTCAAGTCATTGATATTTTAGTTGCAGATATTCTAGAATTTTATGGCTTAATTCTTAGCAGAGATTGGTCAGAAAAACTTCATGGATACTTTGCAACCGATTGGTCGCACATGTGGCTTCCTTACAATGGTAAACCAAATCAGATAAAGGTTGAACGAGAAAAGCATCAGAAATACATAGTAACAGAACTGGAAGGAGAGAATGAACCAATTGCATACAGCAGTAATATCATTGGAAATTATTCAGTTGATTCTTTCTTAGGAAATTTCAATGCTCATACTTCACCTTATTTAGAACATTCTGTTTTATCTCAAATAGAAAATTTTTCTCAAACAGATAGTTCTAAATGTATTAATTTTGTAGATACCCCTGTAAATAAATCTTTATTTTGGAAATTATTTTTTGATGGTTCTAAGTCTAATGAAGGAGCAGGAGCAGGATGCGTATTGGTTAGTCCAGAGGGAAACAAAATTATGCTAACCTGCAGACTTGAGTTTGAATGCACTAATAATACCGCAGAATACGAGGCTTTAATCCAAGGGTTATATAAAGCAATCGGATTGGATATCAAATATCTGCAAGTTTTCGGAGATTCAGAAATTGTAATCAAACAGGTACGCAATACTATACATTGTTTATCAGGTCATTTAAAGAATTATCATTCTTTAGTTCAAGATCTGACTGAACATTTTATATCATTCAATATTTCACCAATTCCTAGAATCCAGAATGCTAGTGCAGACCTATTAGCCAATGTAGCCTCTAAGCTTATTCCTGCAGAAGACTTTAGTCCTGATCGATTTTCAATTGAATTAATCTTTAGACCTTCGATTCCTGATAACGTTACCAATTGGAGAATTTTCAACGATGATCCTGATATTGTAAGCTTCCTCACATCTGAAGGATCTTATACCAATCAAATAATCGATGAAGACCAACATGACAAACAATTACAACATGATAGCACTAATAATTCTATTCCAAAGTCAATAGTCAAGTTAGAAGACCTTTATGATTTGAAAGACCGATTTAAAAGATCTACCAATTCAAAATTACAAAGTTCAACTTTGAATTATGAATTAGTAAATCTAGGAACTGATACCAAACCACAGAATATCAACCTAGGCCTTGGTCTAGCTCCTGAAGAAAAATTAGCATATGTTCGTCTTTTGAAACAATATAAAAGTGTCTTTGCTTGGAACTACGATGAACTCAAAACTTATGACACTTCTATCATCCAACATACTATCCCAATGATGAATGATGAGAAACCTGTACAACAAAAGCTGAGAAAAATCCATCCCAATCTAGAAAATCAAATCAAATCTAAACTCAATAAGTTATTGAAAGCCAAAATTATTTTTCTTGTTCGACATTCTAAATGGGTTTCAAATATGGTTCCTGTTAGAAAGAAAAACGGAGATATTAGAATTTGCATTGACTTTCGAAATCTTAATAAAGCCTGCCAAAAAGATAATTTTCCTTTGCCTCCCATGGAGCAAATATTACAGGCAGTTGCAGGATCAGAATTAATTTCTTTCTTCGATGGTTTCTCTGGCTACAACCAAGTGTTAGTCCATCCAGATGATCAATTGAAAACTACATTTAGAACCAAATGGGGCACTTATGCATATCAAAAGATGTCTTTTGGTCTGATCAATGCTGGTGCCACATTTCAAAGAGCCATGGACATCGCTTTTAAGGGATTAGTTAACAAATCAGTGGTAATTTATTTGGATGATATAACTGTATATTCCAAAAAACGAAGCAATCATCTTAGAGATTTGAAGCAGATCTTCCAACGTTGTCAAAGGTATGGAATTTCACTTAACCCAAAAAAATCCTTTTTTGCATTAAGTGAAGGAAAAATTCTTGGATTCATAGTGTCAAAATCTGGAATTCATATTGATCCTGATAGAATCAAGGAGATTTCTGAAATATCTTTACCTCACAATAAGAAAGCTATGCAATCTTTCCTCGGCCAGATCAATTTTGTAAAGAGATTTGTACCAGATTTTTCAAGAATTGTATCTCCTTTACAAGCAATGATTAAAAAGAATTCAAACTTCAAATGGGGCCAAGATGAATATGAGGAATTCAATCTAATCAAACAAGCAATCATTAATGCTCCATCTTTAGCAACTCCAAATTTTTCCGATCCTTTTATTTTGTACACATTTGCCTCTGATAAATCTTACGCTGTGATTCTCACTCAAGCAAATCAAGACAAAGCAGAAGCCCCAATTGCTTTCTTCAGTTCAAATTTACAGGGAGCTGAGTTGAATTACTCAGATGTGGAGAAACAAGCTTACGCTGTTTTCAAAGCAATTAAGTATTTCAGACCCTTTTTACTTAAAACCCATACAAAAATCATTGTACCGTTTCCAGCGGTAAGAAATCTTTTAGTCCAAAAAGATGTGGGTGAGAAAAGAGCTAATTGGATTACTGCCTTACAAGAATATGATGTTGAGATCAAACCAGCAAATATTGTAAGAGGTCAAGGCTTTTGCAAAATACTAGTTGGAGCATCACAGATTTCTGAGAAATCATCTGAAGAGATACAAACGTATGAGGTAAGCCTAAACAATGTTGAATCATTATATGCTGATATCATTTTTTATCTAAAGAATGGATATGCTCCTCCAAATCTCGATCACACCAAGAAAAGAGCTCTAAGGTTGAAGGCTAAACAATATCAGCTTGTAAACGATGTTATTTTTAAAATGAATTACGATTATGTTCTTCTTAGAGTCTGGAGAAATCTGAAGCTGAAAAAGTCTTGCAGGAACTTCACGATGGGCCAGCAGGTGGACATTATGCTGGAGATGCTACTGCACACAAAATTCTTCGTGCAGGCTATTACTGGCCTACATTATTCAAAGATTCACATAGCTATGTAAGAAAATGTCAAATTTGTCAAACTGCAGTTGGAAGACAAAAGAAACCATCATTGCCATTACAACCAGTAAACATTGAACAACCTTTTGATCAATGGGGATTGGACATAATAGGTGAGATCGTTCCTCACTCTTCTAAGCAACATAGGTATATCATTACTGCAACTGATTATTTTACGAAATGGGTAGAAGCAGTCCCTCTCAAGATTGCTAATGTTGAACACATCATTGAATTCATAGATGAGTTCATAATCACCAGGTTTGGTCTACATTCTGCTTTAGTGTTTGATAATGCATCATATTTTTCTGGTAATGCTATGACTGAATTTGCACTCAAGAGAGGTTTTAAAATTAAATACTCTGCCAACTATTATCCACAGGGAAATGGGTTAGCTGAATCCACAAATAAAATCTTAATCAGAATCATTAAGCGAACCATTGATCAAAATCATAAAAATTGGCATAAGTCTTTAATATATGCTTTATGGGCAGATCGAATAACACAAAAGGCTTCTATTGGCACTTCTCCCTTTAATTTAGTTTATGGGAAAGAAGTAGTTCTTCCAACTCATTTAGAAATTCCTTCTTTGGCCTTAGTTCAATATATAGATGAAGCACCAACTTCTTCCTTGCAACTAAGACGGATGGAAATAATTAAGTTAGAAGAACAACGAGAAAAAGCCAAAATAACTCATGCTCATCATCAAGCATTAGTAAAAGCTTCCTTTGATTCAAACATGATAACCAGAAAAGACTTTCAGGTTGGAGATCTTGTTTTAAAATGGGGCAAGGCTCATGAGGAAAAAGGAAAACATACAAAATTTCAACGAATGTGGCTTGGTCCTTTTCAAATTGCAGAAATCATAGGTCCATCTAATTTTATGTTACAGGATTTAACAGACAAAAGAGAGTCTTTACCTGTTAATGGACAAATTCTCAAAAAATATTTTCCATAGGAGATCATTCTTCTATTTTGTATATTAGTTTTCTTTATTGTCGTAATAAAACGAGTTGTTAATGGTTACATTTGGAATTCATGAAAAAGATACGAATTCTCTTTTTAGATTTTGTTTTTTCTACTTTTATAAATAGAATTCTTTTCAGAATATTGATCATTATTATTCAAAGATACAGTTAAAAACTTTAGCCTAGAAATGATACTAGTTTCAACTTTGAAAACTTTGATGAAAGGCAACTTTTAGTGAAAAATTGTTTTATATCAATTCAATGAAAGGTATCAATAACAAAACAAAGTTTCTCTATAGAAAAGTTCCTTCCAAAAAACTCTACTATTGTCGTCCAGAGCTATCTTAAGGAAACAATGATATCCTCCCCACTTAGAAAATTACAATGTTCAAAGAATTATCCAATGATACACTTTTTAACTTAAAGAGTAAGAGGTCTCATCACGAGCCGACTTATCATGATCATAGATATTATAGCTTGCTGACTTTGCCAATGCTGCATACCACAATAGGGCAATGACTCAAGATTGTTGTAATCAAAAGACAAGGGTTCTCATCACGAGCCACCTTGTTCAACAAAGTTATAAATCAAGTGAATGGCATTGTCATCAATTGGCTACCAAACCAAGACATTGTTCTTTAAGAATAAAAAAAAGAAAAACAAAAGAAATAAGTGTGAATATGGATTTCTCTTTGAAAATTGTATATTTCTCTAAGTAGGATACAAGATCATTGTTGGGTAACAGGTAACCCTGTCGAGGCTATAAACGCTTGCTGGCAGCAGCGGATCTACCTACGACAAATGAGCATATTTAAAGCTGATTTATAGAGAAGCCTTTGTTTTTATCTTTTTAAACCAAGTAATGAATGATGTAAATACAAGGACTAGCTTGAGGAAGTGAATAATAAAAATTTGAATATAGAAGAAATGAAATATCATTTATAGATTAAAAGCATAATGTACTTTGTCTTTTTATAATAAAGATTGATTTTCTGGAAAATTTTCTGTTTTGAAAAATTTAGAAAATTCAAAGGAATAGTAGAGATAACTGGTTCTTCCAAGTGAATCGCCAATTGTTGTGGCCAGCAACAACCCCCCTTCTTATTTAGTATTAGTAATAATACTAAATAAGTGGGGACCCTTAGTCAAAAAATCCAAAAATTAATTAGTGCTTGTTTCCTTTCTCAAATAAAACTTACTATCATAAATTAGGGAAAATTCCTTTAAAAATCTTTAAAATAAACCTAAGTTTATGATAGATCAGAATATAATCTTTCTTTGAAGAAAAATACCGCATCCATCGCAAAAAGTGAATGTCCTTTATAAAGCAGAATCTTTTAAATTGCGATTTCGCGATATCGCGATAGTGCGATACCAAAAACTATGCATTAAAGTATTGATCGCAAATCGCATATCGCAGAAATGATGTTTAATAAGTTATATTTTGTGAAATTGCGATATTGCGATTTTGCGATATTGCGATTTCGCGATGATATGAGACTGTGATTTGTGGATGTTGCGATTTGCGATGATTGCGATCTGCGATATTGCGATTTTGCGATATTGCACAGAAAATCGCAGATCGCATTATCGCAGATTCTTCTAGCGCGGCGATGATTTCAATTTGCGATGATTGCAATCTGCGATATTGCAATTTTGTGATATTACACAACAAATTGCAGATCGCATTATCACAGATTCTTCTAGCACGTTGTCCAAAGTAAATCTTTTCAAAAATCAATATCCGTTATGCGCTTTAATGTCAAATTAATGATTGGATTGTTAATTATTGATGGAAAGGATTTTGTTTCGATTGAAAGGTTGTTTCATGTTAAAATAATATTTTTCATCCGCCTTCAATATTTAAAACTATCCCGTCACCTTTCTCATATCATTACTCTCACTTAATTCGTAAAACCGCAGGAGCGAAGGAGTAGAAGAATATAAAAAGCGTTCACAGAGTATTATGGGAAAGAAAGAGAAAGTTCCGAGTTCTGAAAACAAAGAGATGGCTTCCTTATACGCAGACACTGCTTGCAACAAGGACGTCGGTATCACCATTTGGGAGGGGATGCATAATTTTCTCGAAGAAGAAAATCCTAGGGTAATGGAAGTCATGACTACTGCAGGTTCAAGTAATTCCTCTGAAGCATCTCTTACAGAATTGGCTTGTTCATTGTTGCACCGGATAGCAGCAAGACCAAGAATTCTTCCGTATACAGATATGGTAAAATGGGTGCTAGATAGCACCGATATTTCAGATACGAAATTTAGAACTCAGGATCAAGAGCTCATCGGGTCATTCACTACAGAAGATTTGAGGCTTATGTATCACTTGGCGGAACTTCAGGCGACTTACAATAAACAATTTATGGAGAAATTTGCTAGGGAAAATGCAAATTTGGTGGAATGAACCAAGGAATGGACCAAAAGAGATGAACCATTGAAGAAAAACAAACATGGTATGTACAGTACTGGCTCACTCACCTCTCCATATTGTTTTGCTGCTGCTTGTTATGTAGGCTTTTTGGAAAGCCTGACATAAATATGGTCTTGCCTGAATGGCTCCCGTTGTTGAATGCTGTTGTTAACGCTACAGTTGTAGACTAGGCCAAAATCTTGTTTGATAATTTGGCCACTACTATTTTCAATTACTGGTCTAAACAGACTGTTTCTTAGAGGATTTATCCTCCTTTTTATCTATCTGCCTATGTTATGGATTCAATTTTCTTTGCTTCTAAATTCCTTTTGATGAGTTGGCAATGGAAGATTCATGATCCCTTGCCTATTTATTTTTATCACAAAGAATTGTGGGAATCAAAGTTTGTTCCTCATTTTTACAAAATTTTCCATGGCATTATGTTGCCTCTGTACAGAATATTGTATAATAAAGATGCTCCAAGGTTTTCCTTGGAAGCAGAGGTCGACATTCTCCCTGCCGCAAGATTGTTTGGAGAAGAGTTGTTTACTTATGTGAGGGTTTTTGGAAGCTCTTCTTCTCCTCATGTTTTACCCCTGTATGTTCCGAATAAACTTGTAGCTCGGGAGATTGCATACCAAACCTGTGGTGAAGGAGGTTTGACAAAAGAATTGAAGGATAAAAAGAAGGCCATTTGGCCACAATTTCCCATAGCCTGTGGAACATTTTCATTGTTTGATGTTGGTCATGCATTCAAAGAGGTAAGCAATATTACATGCTTACAACTGTTCAAGTTTTCAAGAAGGTTATTTGATCCAAATGATGTTGTCAAAGATTTCACCACTGCAGTTAAGGTGAGAGTGTTTTCTGGGGAAGAAGATCCTTTTGATGATATGTTTCAAGGAAAATGTTCATTTAAACAAGTTTTGCATTTAGCACAAACACAATTGTCCCCAGAAGAATTCCAGGAATTTAAAATTTACAGAGAGAGAAGACTAACTACTATCCCTTTGGAAAATTTACGCTTGGAACCCGTAAGGGAACCAACTCCTAGTGTCAGTCTTAGTGGCAGCTCAGATACAGAAAAGTATAAGTCGAAGTCTGACAAAGAAACTTCTGAGTGTTCTAAAAAGACTGATAATGATGAAAGCTCAGTGAAGGATACAGCTCAATCAAAAGAGCTTTCACAACAACAGACTCTAACTACTCCACAGTTGAATCTTCCACCTCTTGATGTACAGCAACCGGCAGTCAGGACTGAATTGGACAAAGAATGGGAAACTTTTAATGAATTGCTTAATGTTGAAGGACCAAATACACAGACCCCAATACAGACAACAAAAGTTTTGAGCACGGGAATAAGTGGCAATGTCACAGAAACTGAGCATATACCCATCACTCCCTCTTCTGAAATTGTACTTAATATAGAGGACATTCCTCCTCTGGATGTATTCTACAGCCCGCAGTATAAAGCAGTAGTGAGGAAGCAAAGGAAAAAGATAAAATTAGAGAATGCAATCTCTACTGAGGCAGAAAAATTAGATGTCTTATGGAAGGATCCTACTACGGATCCGACTGAGAATCTTACTAAATTATCTTAGATTACAGGAGCTTATGCCTCCGCAACTATTGACAAAGCATCTGAGGTAAAACTATTATTAAACGAAAAAGAAGATCAGATACAAGTTCTGCAACAACAATTGCAACAAGCCCATGCTAACAGTGAAGCACAGATAAAACTTGAAAAGTTACAGCAAGAGCTTCAAGAGATGCAAATCGGATATCAAAAAATTTTGGCCGATAAAGAGAAACAAATACAGATTATCCAAGAGGAGCACAAAGATGATCCCAAACTTCTATAATTTATTTCAGAATCTATTTCTTTAAACAATCCACTGCTACAACAACAAGATATACTATGTCAGAAGATCTCACAATGGAACTCTTTTTGTCAGCAAAGTGATAAAATCACTAATCATGTCGTAGAATTACGACATGATTATGATTTAACTAATGAAAGAGTTACTAATTATTTGGCATGGCAAAAGACAGAGAAATGAAGAAGATTTGGGGCACCAATTATCAACGACAGTCATAAAGAAATACTTTTCAATAATTGGGATGCACAGATCAGAGAAGCAGAAAAAGCGGCAGAGGAGTCAACTACAGCAGCGAGTAACATTACTGATTGTGTAAATTAAAATTTACACAAAGTTAATTTGATTTCAGAAACTATTCTACGTTACCTTCCACAAGCCCAGCAATTGCAAACAGAATGGAAACAAAAAGCCGATGAAAAAGAAAAATCAATTCAAGGATTGACAAGATTAAACTGGGATTCTTACTGGACATATCTAGTGAAACCACACAGTCAATGCAGTGCGCTTAATTGCATTATTAATTCTACTGAGAAGATTGCGCCTACACTTGCCGACTCTATTTTTTCAGGGCAGTTGAAATCTGAAGTTGGCCAACCACCTCTTCTCAAAACAATGTTGGATGCTTGCAAGATCAAAGATCAAATTCATAAGTAGATAGTTGATAGTCTTTATTTTTAGATTTAGTTTTAGTTTTACTATATTTTTGCCTAGAAAAAGGATGGTCATTTAAACCGAATCCTAAATTTTTGTAATAAACTATTTTTAGATTTTAGTTATTAGTATTTAAACCCTTCTCATGCATTTAGAGAAGGGTCCTAAAATTTGTCAAAAACTTATCCTCAGAACATGCACTTCTGCACCCTCAGAGGAGGTTTTGATAAATGAATGGAACGAGATTTATTGATATCTGTATCTAATATCTGTTACTGATGTTGCATTTTTGTACTCTTGATATATGTTGGATTAAGAAAGAGATAAATCATTATTGCTTCTAGCTCATGAGTAGAACCAGTTATAAATGGTACTTTTATCTCTTAACTGTTTCTGTTTCTGTGTTAAAAGTAATATTTATGTTCAGTTGTTTATATGTTAATGTTTGAATACTTGAGTTATCATTTGGCATTTTTGTACAGTGATAGCTATTTATTTGTGCTTGATATATGAATAGCTTAATATGCGATATGTTTTCCACAACCGTTTCATCTAACTTTTTATATGAAATGGTTTATCTTTATTGAATTCTTTTCTTATGATAATTGAATGATCTTTATTATCAATTGTTATCTGAAATCATTTTAGATCGCATAAATAGAAAGATTACATCCCGGGTTAGTTTAGAGTTAGATATTTCTTAGAATACAGTTTGCATATGAATAGATTAGAAATAGATTAAAAGCATTTTACTTAGGAATTTTA